>JAFMSR010000817.1:0-40497 GCA_022818135.1 Saxidomus purpurata | reverse complement strand
TTTGCACAAGATTCAAATTTACAAAAAAAAAACAAACTCATTTTCATTGCTAAATATGGACCAGAATCATGGGTCGAGTTACTATGGCGATATTGTCATTGTCAGTCCCTCTGACCTGGAATAAATATGTGTTGACGCCCCGAAGGTCACATTACAGCGACGAAATTTTAAGTTAAAATGTACACGCTCATTTATATGAGATTCTAAAATACAACAACGTAGTAAAACTCATACACTTTTCTTCACGGAACTTGGCTAGAATAACTTTAGATCGAACTAGGTTATAAGACGTGCAAACTAAGTTACACAACACCTCGAAGAGATTAACATGGCATAAATGACTGATGAAATCAAGGTAAAATTCAACCCAGGTTTTGACAAAAACTTTAATGGGGTACATAGGGTGAAGTTCCTACATGTAGTTACTAAGTAGAAGCAGTAGTACAGACGCATGGACGTGAACAGTCGGTTAGAATATTTACCTTGATATAAAAAAAATCAGATGAAATTAAGGCAATGTCAAGAACGTCGTGAGCGATCAAATGTGAAGTCATTGGTGAAAGTTAAACAATTCTGTTACCCAGACCTTCAGGATTAGTTTAACTTTCACAGAAAGAAGGTTTGTTTAGATCAGGGATCTTATATACAATCTTGGTAATCTAATTAATCCTGTTTAGATGAACTTTCACTAACTTTAATTTTAACACAGCATTATAATTATGCCAGGAATTCTTTGAAAAGTTTTAATATTTCCTGTAGAATGAATGTAATAAGGAAATGCTTTATAAGTAAGCAACAGGTAGTGTCAAGGGCGGCAGTCATTATTGTCAACCTTTACAAAATTAAAGTGAACCATGGCAAAGATACGGCCGAGAATCTGTACCCTAGGTGACAGTCACCAGTATTACTAGAAACCTGTATCACTTGTTCTACTTAAGTGCTGAGTCAAGGACAGAAAGTTATTGTCACAAGGTGTTGAACCCATAAAGCTCCGCTCAAGCTTAACAATTTAGGCTGAATACACTTTGAACAATATAACTACTCAGTTAAACTTCTAATAATACAAAAGAACCAAACAAAATCGCTTTTATTTGTTCCAAATTTTAATTTCCTCCTGTAGGGGCGGAACCGGTAAGAAACCGAAGGGAACTAAGGGGGGGGGCGGGGGTAATTAAAGATGAGGCGAGAGTTGTAGAACATGTATGTACACTACACTTCACCTAAATATTCAGTTTCTTAACACTTCAACCAAAATCATATCATTTTTTTAGTTAAGCCCCTGTAGGTAAATGTAACAAGTGAGTAATTGAAAATGAGACAATGTAAAAGTATGCCTTTTCTCTAAATATCCTCTCATTATGTGAAAGGTACAAGAAACAGTTATCAAGTTTTGCTATGGAAATTATGTGATGGACAAATTCAAGGAGAAGCAAAGAAGTGTTTTTGCATACTTTAGGGAGCACAACAACTGATGATGTATCAAAGCTTTCGGAAGAACCTACATAAAAGCAAACTAATGCATTTACCTTGCTTTGTGCAAGAGGCGGAGCTTAAAACTGTACTCTACATTTGAAGTAGAGCATAGTTTAAATAAAGTAGTATAGGAAATTGGCCATAATACAAATCAGATAGAAAACTGTTTGCGAGAATAATTACTTTATTCATTGGAGGCTATGCCTCATTAAAATAATGTTATTATTCTCGCAAACAGTACTCTACCTATTACTTACAAAACACTTTTGAATTGTCATTACTAATTTAAAACTTTCTAAAAGCAAATGACACTTAATTACAAAGAAGGTAACAGATTAAAAAATATAGATTAAAAATAAGAACAAAACTTATTTGATTTTGAATATGTATTTATTTCTATATATCGTATTAAATGTAAATCAGCTTAATTTCTATATAAAATATTTCTATATTTATAACATGTTTTAAATCCCACAAATGGGTGATTCCCCTTTTTATATTAAATAACCCCCAGTTAAATTCCTTAATGCACATACTAACGTACATGTACAAATGCTTATAACATATATAATACAGCTGAACCTCTGATAAAAAAGACACCTCAGGACGAACAAAACAAATGGCTATTAATTTTAAGTAGAAAGACTTGTGAATACAGACCATCTGTCTACAAAGACTTCATCAGTATCTTATAGTCAGTGGTTTTTGTTCACAGGTGTCACTTTATATTAATATTTACCCTCAAACAACACCTGTGTAAAAATCTCCCCCAAGAAATGGAATGAACAAGTACATGTATATCCATAAACATTCAAAATGGAAATGTTAAAAATTATGAAATATGATTGGAAAGAAATTATATAGGTAACAATTTATATGGCAGTTAAGCTGGGCGATTGAAGTTAAGGCGTACATGTTTGTTAAGTCTTTTTACCACCTCTGTGGTCAAGTGGTTAGAGTCACTGACTTTAAATCACTGTAACTTCTCATTTATTGAGGGTCATGGGTTCATAGCCCGCTACCAACCATGTGTCTTTGTGGAAATTGGCAGTCTCTTATAGAGGAAAGGCGTTTAGTAGTGGTTCTTTCAAGAAGTGATGGTTAGATGAACAGCCCGCCAGTAGAAATCACCAAAATACAGTTGAAACAGACCTTAAACTCATACAATTACAACTCTTTCTTATTTTTGGCTACCTTTTAAGTGTAATCTTAAATTACTAGATTAATTTAATGAAAAGATATGTCAAGCTGCTACACAGGTAAGAAAACAAGCAATTTTTTATTAATCAAATTCAAACAAAACCAAAAAACTTTGTTTGTGCTCAAATAAGTTTCATGCTCATACTTTGGACCAATAGTATTATAATTATTCTTCCTACAAATGTGTGTAACAAGTCTGTAAGCACAAATACCGACTCTTCAAACTACAATGTATAATGCTTTTGTTTAACATACAAACAACTCTTGTGAATAACATTCCATACCTCAGAGCAAGTTGAGCATAAAAGAGGTTTCAATATCACAGGGTCTGACCTGGAAAGAACCGGCTGTCTGTACAGGTTTTTCTGGTCATGCAATGGACAATGGTAACTTGAGCTATTATTTCACTTCATTTTCTACAACCTGTTTCAAATGTATTTCAGTTATTTTTACAGACTGGTGGTTTATTTAACAATTGTTCCTGGGATGAACCTACCAGAACCCTACATATCATCCATAAAAAACTGTCAACTTTCTAACATCTCTGGTTGTGTGGCAAATAAAGTTAGAATGGCATATATACAGCAGCTCTGTTCCCCATGTTGTGTGGCAAATAAAGTTAGAATGGCATATATACTGCAGCTCTGTCCCCAAGTTGTGTGGCAAATAAAGTTAGAATGGCATATATACTGCAGCTCTGTCCCCAAGTTGTGTGGCAAATAAAGTTAGAATGGCATGTATACAGCAGCTCAATCCCCCAGTTGCAATGGCAAATAAAGTTAAGATGGACATGTAAACAGGAATTGCGTCCCCCACTTGTGTGGCAAATAAAGTTAGAATGGCATGTATACAGTAGTTACATGGCAAATAAAGTTATGATGACATGTATATAGCTGCTCCATCTCCTGGCCGTGTGGCAAATAAAGCCCCAACAGATTCAAGTCCTCTAGGAACATAATATCCTTGCTTCACTTTCTCTAGAAACTGTGTAACATGCGAGCTAGGAACCATAGATACTGCACAACCTCCCCATCCAGCACCAGTCAGCCGGGAACCAACTGCTCCAGATTGTCTGAAAGTATAAATACATTAATTGGAAAGACTACCCTTGTCCAACAGACTTTGTTACATTAACTCCTACACTGCTGGTTGCAAGTGGATCTGTTAGTACTGCAGATCATGATTCCTCTGTAAATCTCAGCTGTCTGATCATGATCTGCACTGTTTGTTATTTAGTCAACAGATTTAAAGCAGCCCTCCCCCCAACCCAATCAATTAATGGTACCGTCCACACTGAAAAAGGGACAAGTCCACATCAGAAACATAGCAGAGTCAGGGCTAAACATCAGAAACATAGAAACAGGTTCAGCAGGAATTATTCATAGTGGTTGACTTCTTTGTTTTATTTACCATTCCCGTTCAACCATGAAGATTCGCTTATTGTTCCATTTCGTACAGGGATGTATTTCAAGTCAGGATATTTAATTGATGGATTTCTTAAAACTGCTTGGAAAGGTGTTTGTATCTTATGTTATATTCACCACATTACATTTATGATGTCACATTTATGTCATCAACATCATTTTCGTAATGCAACCATATCAAATATTTCTGCCTGAAAAAACTACTGATATTTTTTCTCTAATTGCAAGTGAATAATGAGTTAAAACTCAATTATTTTTTGCTACATAGCTCAAGTACCTTCCCTATAGCTGTTAATTTTTTTTATGATCTCCCAATACATACAACACACTTTCTTCAGTGGGTTCTATTGTGCTTATTGCCTACACAGACATACTAAACTGACAGTTTTTAAAAAAAACCCAAGAAGACGCGGCAATGCCGCCAAAGCAGGTTTAAACGGCGCCTGCAGAAATTGTAGAATTAAGGGGGAAAAAAAAAAAAAAAAAAAAAAAAAAAAAAAAAAAAAAAAAAAAAAAAAAAAAAAAAAAAAAAAAAAAAAAAAAAAAATTTTTAAATATAAAATTTTTAATTTTTTTTTTTTTTTTTTTTTTTTTTTTTATTTTTTTTTAAAAAGAAGGGAGGTAGGGGGGGAGGGAAGGGGGGAAAAGGGGGGGGGGGGGGGAGGGAAAAAATAGAAAATAGGGGGGTTTTTTTTTGTAAATTTTTGGTTTAATGATGTTGGAGAAGATGGATAAAAAAGAAAAAAAAAAAAAAAAAAAAAAAAAAAAAAAAAAAAAAAAAAAAAAAGAAGGGGGGGGGGGGGGGGGGGGGGGGGGGGGGGGGGGGGGTGGGGGGGGGGGGGGGGGGGGTGGTGGTGGTGGTTGGGGGGTTTTTGGGAAGGGGGGGGGGAAAAATGAAAAAAAAAAAAAAAAAAAAAAAAAAAAAGAAAGGGGGGGGGGGGGGGGGGGGGGGGGGTGGGGGGGGGGGGGGGTGGGGGGGGGGGGGGGGGGGGGGTTTTGGTTTTGGTGTTGGAGATGAGGGGGGGGATAAATTTAAAAAAAAAAAAAAAATTTTTAAAAAAAAAAATTGGGGGGGGGGGGGGGGGGGGGTTTTTTTTGGGGGGGGGGAAAAAAGGGGGGGGGGGGGGGGGGGGGGGGGGGGGGGGGGGGGGGGGGGGGAGAATTTTTTTATATTATACTTTTTTTTTTTTTTTGGGGGGTATAAAAAAAACAGTCATCTTGACTCCCCCCTATTTTAGTAACAGTGCCCTTGACCCTTGTGACCTTAACCCCCAAATTTTTTTTGCTACAATTTAAAAACTAGAAAAAGTTACATTTTAAGTAACAGTGACCTTGAACCTAGTGACCTTGACCCCCAATTTTTGTTTGCTTAAAACAATCTAAAAACTAAAAATAAAAATAAAATCTATTTTAAGTAACAGTGACCTTGACCCTTAGTAACCTTGACCCCCCAATTTTTTTTTTGCTTAAAACAATCTAAAAACTAAAAATAAATAAAAATCTATTTTTAGTAATGTTGACCTTGACGTTGAACCTAGTGACCTTGACCCGAAAAAATTTTTTTTTGCTTAAAACAATCTTAAAACTAAAAATAAATAAAAATACATTTTTAGTGACAGTAACCTTGACTCTAGTGACCTTGACCCTAGTGATCCAAAGCTTCCTCTCCACGCAAGCTACCTACACACCAAGTTTCATTACAATTGGTCACTCCTAACTCAAGTTATTGAGCGGAAACCATTTTTCTATTTTTAGAAACAGTGCCCTTGACCTTGAACCTAGTGACCCCAAATGCAATCCCAAGCTTCCTCTCTACACAAGCTACCTACACACTGAGTTTGATTGCAATTAGTCACTCCTAACTTGAGTTATTGAGTGGAAACCATTTTTCTATTTTTAGTAACAGTGACCTTGACCCTAGTGACCCCAAATGCAATCCCACGCGGCGTTTCCACGCAAGCTACCTACAGACCAAGTTTCATTCTAACTTTAGTTATTGAGCGGAAACCATTTTTCTATTTTTAGTAAGAGTGACCTTGACCTTGATCCTAGTGACGCCAAATGCAATCCCAAGCAGCGTCTCCACGCAAGCTACCTACAGACAAAGTTTCATTGTAATTGGTCACTCCCAGCTTGAATTATTGAGCGGAAACCGTTTTTCTTATTTTGTTCTAAAGCCAAATTGAACATCATAACATTTAACGATTTTGTATGGGGCCGCATCTAAGTCATTGATGTAACTTTTGATGACAGTAATACAATCTTGGATATAACAGGATCAGTATATCAAAACCATTCAATAATAATAATTTATCTCATAATGTGATGTGCACATATACAAACTTAGTGACTCAAGCCAATCAGTGTAGTGTTTTATGACCTGTATATTGCCAAGGGCAATACTGTCCTGTTGAAAAATGTAGCTTATGAAAACATTGCATAATATTGCATAATATTATGTAATGTGACCACATGGTTCCCAAGACATCAGTGATGGGATATTTTTTATCTCAGCTACTGTTACAACATGTACACTAAATTACAAAAGTTGGTAACTGAATCTTAAATAAATTTGCCAAAACATTAAGTATTAATAATTAAACTAATCTTTTAAATTTTAACATGAAGACCAATAGTCTTTATAGATCTATGCCATGGCTGGCTTTTAAAACTGAAATTTTCAAAGGTCATGTAGGTAAATACTAGTACTTGATAGACAATAACTTAATCATGTTTAATGGTAGTCATTTATTGCAGTATTTGCATTCAAATGAAACATTAACCTACAGTGTTATGATATAAACTAACAAATTTGCTACAGCCTGATAAAAGGTAAACCTGTGCACTTCTTAAAATTAACTTTTTTTTTTCATTTGAGACTTTTGTAGAGATACATACTCTTAACTAATCATTAACCAAGTACCGTAACATTTTGTTATAGAAAGTAATTTTCAAAGAACTTAATCTTTTAAAAGTTCAACTGATTGAATAAAAATCTGCATTTTGTGTTATATTTTGGTAACAAATACATAATTTCCAAAAACCTCCCACAGCTGTCACACAATTATCTAAATAAGAATTAGTTTGCAAATAGTCTGTTTGATATAATATAAATACATTAATTTGAATTGTTATGAAAACTTGCTGTATAATTAAGAAATAATATGTATCCATGTTTGGTTTTCCGTAGAGTAACCCGAGTTTGGGTTTTTATGCGCAAGAATATGCCACGAAGGCCGCAGACCTAAGTGATATATTATTACGCATAAGAACGACAAACGAGGTTATTCTACCATAAACCAAACTTGGATATTTATTATTTCAATTCTAACATGACTTATTTGAAACAAAATTTGAAGAAAAAGAGAACTTTTTCATTGAACGTATTAACACATGCGTGCTACGCACCTAGATTTTGCCGTTGAAGTTACCTCCCGCGAACACTGTAAAGATGCTATTTTTCTTAATGTGACTTTCATTCATGAAAGTCTTACGCGGTGTTTCAGTTTTTATTATCAAAAAAAAGTTGATAATCCAATTTCAAGTAAATGTAACAGGCATTTCATTGATAGAAGTGGTTCGAATTTTCAGGGTACGCAATAGCGATTCAAGTTGCGAAACATATTAGTTACGTGTATAGATAAATGACGTCACAGTTTCTCTTGACTAATGACGTCACTGTGTAAACAAAAACAATAACAACAAAACAGTAAATAAAGTCAGTGTAAATGGTGTCTTAACATTAATCAAGTTAACTGGACGTGTGACATCCATCGGATCCCCGTTTTGCCCCAAGTCATCCACAGTATGCCATGTAAGATTCACTATACGTCGGGTAAATTGAACAGCCAAAAACACGATGCGCGTGCAGCGTCGTTCAAGGTCGGTTTATTGCAGAATAACCCAAACAGATTTTTTTATACATGTATGTAGGTTATTCACTGGTCGTGTTAGGAATGTGAAATATTTAAGTAAATCCTAAATAAAGCGCTGTAAATACTGTTGTCGCATGAAAAAAGTATTTAGACACATACCAGTAATTATGCAGGGTCTTATCAGACCTAGTGTTGTTCAATTGTATTCATGACATCTTAATGTTACATTAACAAGAGCTGTCTCATGGCAGCACGCTCGACTATTCGAAAGCTTGTCGGTAAAATGTGTTTTTGTCTAAGAACAGGTGTAATGTGTAATTGTCTATAAGAATTAAGGTCAAATTAAGATATGAAACTTGTTCCAAGACCTTTGTAAATGTACATTACATGCAAAGCCTTACTCTGGATTCTGTAAGCCAACTGGGGTGAGAAGGGTGGGGGGGGATAATTTCAAAGAAATACATGACCTTGTATATTTGATTATGCATAACTTTGTATTTCCATATAATAGTCTGGTAAAAGCTGTGACAAATTCTAAGTTAAAAGGGGCATAAATATGTCAAAAATAAAAAAAACATTGGTGAAGATGTTGATAGTAAACATACATTTTAAGTTTCAAGTCCATACGTTTGAAAGTATTCCAAGATATTCAACTTTATAAAAATCTTTCACAAAAATGTTAAGTTAAATAGGGGCATAAAACTAACAAAAATCAAAACAGAGTTATGTGGATTGTTTCCTCAGGTGAAGATGTTGATGGTGGACACATACTTTGAGTTTTAAGTCAATACCTTTATAAGTATTAAAAATATTTGACTTTATAAAATCTTTTCCCAAAAATTCTAAGTTAAAAAAGGGGCATAAATCTGTCAAAAATCAAAACAGAGTTATGGGGATTGTTTCTTCTGTGTAAATGTTGATGGTTAACATATATTTTGAGTTTCAAGTCAATACCTTTGATAGTATTCAAGATATTTGAATCAAACATCTTTAACCAAAAATTCTAAGTAACAAAAGGGGCATAAATCTGTCAAAAATCAAAACAGACTTATGGGGATTGTTTCTTCAGATGTAGATGTTGATGGTAGACATACACTTTGAGTTTCAAGTCAATACCTTTGATAGTATTCAAGATATTTGACTTTATAAAAAACTTTAACCTACGCAGACGCCGAGGCGAGTGCAATAGCCTCAAAATGAAATTTACAATTACATGTATTTATACTTGCTGAGAAAGTATTTTTCTAAACCTGATTATGTCTTTGACAGTAGACTGATTTTAGAAAATGGGATGTGAAAAACTTAAGATAGTAATTATATATGGATTGATTAGTGTTTCAGATTGTGACCTATAGAATATTGAGGTAAAGTTTACAGACAGACAGAAACGGACAAACCACCATCATCATGATCATGACATGACCTCTGCTGGACAAAGGACTTTGTCCAGTGGAGCTACAAATGTTAGTGATATTTTCATTCTCTAGCAAAATTGTAAATTAACCCTTGCACTGCTGAGCAACAATTGATCCTGCATTTGCGACTGATCACCTTGCTTTATTGATCATGATCTGCACTCTCGGCTATTCAGTTCTTGTTATCCCTTTGAACAAATAATATTGTTGTCAACTAATCTCATAGATTTGCATGAAATCATTGTGCATGTTTTTGTTTTCAATAGCAAAGATATGGCCCTATACTGTTTGACTGGCTATCACTACGGTCCACTGAAGACAATCATTAAATAATTCATATTAAAACCTATTTGGATCTGGGTTTCGTCATCTTCACAATCTTGGTAAAGGTCCACAAGGCCATGAAGATTTTCCCCTCCCAGTATATTAAGCTAATGTAAAATCATGGTCAATTTGAAACAGGGGTCTTGATAAAGAAATCAACTAGGCAGTGCTATACATGTTTATATATCTAAACTAAACAGGGTTGTGCCAATCGATTGATTTGGATTTAATGTCACAATCAACAGCTAAGGTCATGATGGCAACTTCCAGCTTTCATGGAGGAGGAAGACCCTAAGTGCCAATTCGGGCATTATTTCAGTCACGAGCAGGCTCCTGGGTAGAACCTAGATAGTTTCCAGACATAAGTTTAAGAACTTGACCAAAGTAGGGCACAAACCTACAGCGGTGAGGGACAAGTGATCATCAGTCAGTGACCTTAACCACTCAGTCACAGATGCCATGATGTATGATCTATAATGTGATTGTTTTAGTTATTCGTACCCAGGTACAAACCGACTTTGGCAAAATGTGGACATTTTCGTACCATTTTCTAACCACGCATAAAATCTAATAAAATACAACAATTACAACATGTTTAAAGCAGAAACATATGTTGTTATATTTCAAAACGACATCTACAAGTTGATGATCTATATAGGGGCGTTGGCAAGTTACAAAAAAATTCTTTGTTTTTTACGTTGAATTCCCAGTTTTGTTATTAAAAAATTCAAGAGTACCTAGTCGATATTCGGCCACTTCCCAATCCAAACTATGGCAGAGCAACTTCCCAAAATGCACAGTAAGTTTTCCCGAAGTTTGTTTACATGATTGCAGCATTTCTGGAGGAAGCATTTGTGTGGTATCGATTTTTCGTTGCACTATAACATAACAGCGCACAGTACTGCGTGTTATGAATTACCAGTCTAATCCGATTCTGGGCCTGAATTTCAGTCCATGTCTCAGGGAAGGTAAATTTATTTCGACTTCCGGTTGTCAATGTCGCATAACGAAAAATATTATTGTAAATCTTTTCCCAAAATGGACTTTTATCTCGCATAAATTTCCCAATTGAAAGGCCAAGGCCTCTTCCCAATTTCCTGGTGAAAAGCTCTGCTGTTTTAAGTATTAGATAGAGTACTGTTGGCGAGAATAATTATGTTATTTCGTGAAGGTTACACCTCTGAGAAATGATGTAATTATTAGAGCCAACAGTTACTCTATCTGATTTGTATCATGGCACGTTGATTGACATATCTCACGCCAAACAATATTGTGTGACGTAATATCATGTGACATAACAAAATTGTGTGGTAGCGACCTCAATCTTTTTTACTGAAAGAAAATCAATATATTTACTTGTTTGCTTTTAAAAGTGTTCTGTAGCCTACAAAATCATATACCGGAGCAATTAAGTGTATTTGTTTTTTTATTTTATTTCTAACCGGCCGATTGTAACTTTTCAAAATTGTAAATTGTAAAACAAAAATCTAGGCAATAAAAAAATCTGAAAAGTGTTCTCTTTTTCAGAAAGATCATGTCCTCTTATAGATCATCACAGTAATACAGTTCAGTGTTTTTCCTATACAAATATGTA
Organism: Saxidomus purpurata; assembly: GCA_022818135.1. Taxonomy (NCBI): domain Eukaryota; kingdom Metazoa; phylum Mollusca; class Bivalvia; order Venerida; family Veneridae; genus Saxidomus; species Saxidomus purpurata. Next base: position 29,192 of record JAFMSR010000817.1, on the reverse strand, counting down.
GTAGCCATGATACAAATAAGAAAGACAGACATGCTTACGGTCTCCAATGAATAAAAGCACAGTTGCGATGAAATAGAAGATTAATTGCTTGTATTTTCGGAATCGCACATCCGGGTACGGATAATTAATTTACATTCGGGAAAGGTGATTCCTCGGCTTTCCCGAATGGTCTCTATGTATCTATAACTTTGAATAATACAATAACCAAGATTAGAAATGAAAGAAGACGATCTCCCAATACCTTGAAACTATAAGATTGCTTTGATAATTCTGTTGTTAAAAGCTTTTGGTTTCGTTTAAAATAAATTTAAACATGCATATGAGCAGGGTCCGTATATTATATTATATTGTAATATACGGACCGTGATATGAGTCAACGGTAAAGACAGAGTTTTCACCTTTTACTGAATGGAGAAATGAAAGCGACCTAATAATAAGATTGGTTAGCTGGTCAGTGTGACGTCACGGTTAATCTGAGAATAAACATCAAGTAAGCATTTTTGCAGCTTCACAGGCTTTCACTGTATTTATCAATGAGGTACAAGAATGCTAGTCTCACTATTTCCGCTTCGAAGGATTTTACAGGTTGACATTTTACAGTTGTCCGCCTTCTACGTCTCACTTTGAAGAGCCAATAGTTGGGAACACATCCCCAACGAAATTCTGTTGGGCAAACCCAGTGGTACCGGAAGCTGCTGATGTTGAAGTAGTGTTCACGACTGTTTTCATTGATGACACCGATTGCCTTTTCTTAGGAGTCGGATATGTAAAGCCGATGGCACCCATCATCTCTTTTGTTATTTGTCCCGGTAATTTCATAGAAATATTGTGCCATACATCTGTCTAAACTGTATGATCAGGTCAGCTCTTATAAGTCCTATGCCCGGTGTTGTCTGCAACTCATTTTTAGTTATCTTGATTTATGTTAACCGACATTGTTTTGTAATGTTTATCAAGTCACACGGTCAAAGTGTATATCACAATATTGTTTATAATGGTTATTTTTGCATACCAGTATTAATTGTTCCTACTACAGAGTATGGTAACAATGTTCCTGCAATTGTAGGCACACAATCATTTGGTCAAGTTGTGTAAAGCGAGTGGTGTACATTGTAGTATACCAGAAGAATGGTAAACTGCTATGGATAGTTTAGATGGTTGTATACCTGTTAAAACTACTAACAATTATGCTATCAGAATACAACCAATTGAGGTCAAAACTATTCATGGTTTTGTTAGAAAGGTAGATGACACTGAGTCAATGACAATGACAATTTATTTATTGACACTGGCCACCGGCCCTTTACAGCATGTTTTATACAATACATACATATTTACAAGCACTGGTACCCGAAGACATTCGACAATGTAATTACTTACAACATTACATTTTATACAATACCAAAAAGCATTTTGAAGTTAACAAGGAGATATGAATATAACATATTTTTCAAAAATGGCAGTTTTATCTCTTAACGTACATAAAGGCACAACTCTATAAGTTTGTATTCAGAGTAGCTAAAATCTCACTTCTCTCTTTAAAAGCGAAGTATGCATATTTTGCTAAATTTTGGATAACATTTTCTGAAATGGAACTCATTAAAACATTGAATTTATGAACGTTTGGAATGATATAGAATTTGCTAGGGATATATTTTTTCTAATTGCCGTAAGGTTTCTACAAACCAGAACAAAATGATGTTCGTTCTCAACAGCCATGTTGCACAACTTACAAATTCGTTCTTCTCTTATAACATTTCGGTATCTTCCTGTTTCAACCTCAAGATCATGGGAAGAAGTTCTTAAGATTGAAAGAGCTCGTCTAAATTTCCTCTCCGTTACAATATTCAAATACTTTTCATGTGTGACGGTATTTTTTAAATTGGCAAAAACTCAGCAATTTCGGGCTATCTTGTACCTGTGCTACCCATTGCTGTTGGTATTGGTCTTTAAGTCTTTGTACAAAACAGTTTACAAAGAAATTTTCATTATAAACTCATTGATCTATCCAAGCATAACCAAAGCCATTAGAAAATTATAGGTTTCTTATACCTGAACACCAATTTGTTTGTCCACAATCATCAAGATACTTCAACATAAGATAACTTTTCTTAACCAGTCTAGTATCACCCATTTTCAAGATTTTACACCAGTATCTTAAACATCTTTTGGCAGAGTTAATATATAATGGGAATCTTCCACAATCACATAAAACAGCTATGTTCATTGTTTTTTATTTGCACACATGTATCGTTTACATGCATAATTGTGTACTGATTCAATGGTTTGAGTGCTTATCTAAACCCCAAATTTCAGATCCATATAATAAAATTGGACTTATTTTAGTGTCAAATATATTAAAGAACACTTTCTGAGGAAGTTGGCCATATTCATGTAATTGAGACAGGACAGAAATTAGAACACGTTTAGCTTTTAATGCTTGTTCACTAGCCATTCTAGAAAGCGATAGTTGTTGTGACAATGTAACACCTACATAGCTAAATCTCTTAACAGTTTCAATAGCCTTGCCGTCATAGACCCATTTTTCGTGTTTGGATAGCCTACCTCCCTTTTTAAAAAACATTATTTTAGATTTCTGTGGATTAACTTTGACCTTCTTTTCATCGCAAAAGGCTTTTAACACATTTAACAACTTTTGTAAACCAACAACTGTATCTGCTGTCAAAGCAAGATCATCAGCGAATAATAATGCTAACAGTTCAGTTATATCTGGAAACAGTTGAATACCTCTTATACCACTATTTGCTATTAATTTAACCAAATCATCAATGAAAATGAGGAATAAAATTGGAGATGCCGAACAGCCTTGTTTTAGACCTACTGGACAGTTGAAATAATCTGTCAAACCTTCATATGTTCTAACACAGGCTTCTACAGATCGATACATGCCAGTTATTGCGTTATACAAGTTCGCTTTTAGACCTGAACGTCTCAATGCCCCCCAAAGTTTTCCCTGTTTATTAAATCAAAACATTTCATAAAATCTATGAAGGCTACATATAGTTTACCACCGGGTTTAGCCAGATGTTTATTAATCACTGCTTGTAAAATAAACACATTATCAGTAGTGGAATAACCTTCGCGGAACCCGGCTTGAGGTTCTCCGAGTTTATCAAACATATTAACATAGAAATTCAACCGCCTTGTTAATATACTGGTATAAATCTTGCTAAATCTATTTAATAGAGAAATGCCTCTGTAATTATCAGGAGAGTTAACACTACCTTTCTTGTGGACAGGAACGATTATTGCCTTACACCAAGATTCTGGGAAAGATCCAGAATCATATAGTCTATTAAATAGTCTTCCTACTAAAGGTAACAACATATCTATACTATTGATAAACAATTCGGGGATAATGTTATCTTCGCCTGCGCTTTTACCACGTTTCAGAGACTTTGTCGCTCTAAGTATTTCCTCATCAGTTATTTCAGAATTAAATACAAAATTGTCAATGTCATTTTCAATGTTGTCCGGTACAGAACCATCTATCTCAAAAATTATCATCTGCATCAATATTAAATAAATTTTCAAAATGGCTTATCCATTCATTTGTGGGAATAGAACTTTTTGTTTGTACTTTTTATTATTAATTTTCTTCAATTTATTCCAAAATGACTTCGGGCTATTTGATGAATCAATAAGGCTATTCAATTGCTCACTGAAGTATTCGTGACGCTTTTGATCACAGTTAAATTTGAACTCTTTTTTTTTGCTTTTAGGTATGCTTCTAAATTTACATCATCCCGTTTTCTTCTAAAAATACGCAACTGTTTATTTGTTATATATTTTAGGGTTTTGCATGTGTTATCAAACCAACTAGGTTGCATGTTTGGTCTATTTCTAATAAGACTTTTACAACACCTGCCACTATTGTACAATATATCATTAAATTTTTTCTACAATCTGTATCAAACTAGAAGAAAAATCCGTCACTTCACTGAGGAACTGCTTAATGAAACTTAGTGTTAAAATGTGAGACAAATTATCACGAAATTCAATCGTGTTTGCTTCTGTAAAAATATACCTTTCTTTAACAGTTTGTGACTCCTTTTTGATAATGTCAGAGCTAGCAACTTGTTGTTTACAGTCCAATTGAAAACTGAACGGAAGGTGTGAAGATTCGGTTCTATTTTCTATATTAAAATTTCTTAAAGAATCTAAAATTCCCTCGGAATATAACATATAGTCTATAACACTACATCCTGTATGACTTATATATGTAAAATGCCCCTTTCCTTGTCCCCAAACAAACGGCCGTTTGCAATACGTAAAATATATGTCTTACAGAGGTCTAACAATTCAACTCCAAAAGAATTAACATTTCTATCGCATGAAACCCTCGATAAAGTACTATCATCCTCAAAAATATCACAATATGCTTCCAATTCAATGGAGCTATGCGAGGTGTATAAGCAATCATTTCTATCTGCTGTTCGTGCATTTAAATCGCTAATTAGCATTAAATCTGTATTACTGGTAATGTTTAGCTGTAAAATAGCTTCTTCTAACATTTTAATTCCTTTCAAGGACCGTCTATCATAAAATGGAGAGGAACACGGAGGAAGGTAAACAAACCCAATAATGAGATCTCTTCCATACTTCATAAAATTGCTTCCTAATTTAACAAAAATACCAAAGCAGTCACTGAACATTTTGATGCTGCGCTATCAGGTGGTCTTACCATATGCCCTGGAGTGGTTTCTTTAAAGTCTTATGGTAGTACTGTTAGAGTACATGTCAGGGTTTGTAACCTTTCTGCCAAGGTCATTAATATTTCGCCTTAAACTCTTTTTGTTCATTACATAGTTTTAAGGTGGTTGATTCAGCGAATCCTTCTTCGTCAACGCAAATGGCATCATCTGTTGAAACTTCACAATTGGAGGAGATGGGCGTTAAAATAGATAAGGACAATTTCACTCCAGATCAGTTGCTAAGAGTTAAGCAAGTTCTGGGAAATTGGTCACATAACTTTTCCTCTGTTTTAAAAGACTTAGGTAGAGCAAATATCGTTCAGCATGAAATAAAATTGTCTGACGATACTCTATTTTAAGATGCATACCTTATTATACCTCCAGGTATGATAGAAGAAGTCAGGCAGCATTTCAAAGAAATGCTTGAGGCTGATGCAATTAGACCTTCCAGTAGTCCGTTTTCTTCTTGCGTTGTTCTGGTTAGAAAGAAGGATTGAAGTCTTAGATTCTGCATTGACTTCCGGAAGCTAAACAATAGGACTATTAAAGATGCGTATACATTACCTAGAATAGATGATACTATAGACAGGTCAATAGTTACTATGCACTTTTTCTAAATTAGGTCTGTGTAGTGGTTATCGGCAGGTAGAAATGAAGCAAGAGGATAAGTACAAAACTGCAATTACTGTTGGAAATCTTGGTTTTTATGAATGTAATAGGATGACTTTTGGTTTAAATAATGCCCCTGCAACATTATAACGGTTAATTGAACAGTGTATGGGAGACTTGAATTTGAAAGAATGTCTAATTTTTCGATACGATATTATTGTTTATTCCCAAACTTTCGGGGAACACGTTCGCAGATTGGAAGCAGTGTTTGAAAGGTTTAATCAACATGGTTTAAAACTTAAACCTAGCAAATGTGAACTTTTCAAGACAGTGTTACTTATCTAGGTCATGTAGTCAGTCGGGATGGTATAGCAATTGAACCTGAGAAAATTAGTGCTTTGGTTACTTGGCCCACTCCCAAAATATTAAAGAACTACGTTCATTCCTTGGTGTAACAGGTTACTATATAAAATTTGTTAAGGATTACTCAAAGCTGGGAAGGCCACTAAACGAATTGTTAACAGGAGTCTTACTAAAAAGAAGGGTAGCCGTAAACAAAACAAGAAGGATTGGCATTGGGGAGAAGTGCAGGATAAAGCAATTAAAATTCTGAAGGAAAAACTTTCTTCACCTCCTATTTTGGCATATGATGATTATGATCAGCCCCTTGTTCTAAATATAGATGCGTCAGGTCCAGGTCTTGGTGCTGTATTGTATCAGCTCCAGGATTGTAAAGAGCGTGTCATTGATTATGCCAGTCGTGGTTTGAAGGGAGGGGGGAGGGGCGAAAAAATTATCCTGCGCATAAACTTGAATGTTTGTGTTTAAAATGGGCCGTTTCAGAAAAATTTCATGATTATCTGTACGGAAATACTTTCAAAGTGAACACAGATAATAATCCGTTGACATATGCTTTTACAATAGCAAATTATGATGTCACTGGGCATCGCTGGCTGGCAGTTCTTTGTAATTACAATGTCATGGTTCATTACAAAACTGGGAAATCAAACAGAGATGCAGACGGACTTTCCCATAGATCACAAGTTGAGCCCAAAGTCATTCAGTTCCCTGAAGTGATCAATGCTATTTGTCATGCATCAGCTACTGATATTTTCCTTTTGCAGAATATTTAGGCACTACAGTGTTACAGGAAGAACCTGAAACTTTTCAAGCCACTGAGTAAGCAATATTGATTGGTCTAAAGAGCAACATACAGATCCAACCATAGGTAGAGTTATTTCCGTTTTAAGTCCGGTGTTCTTCCAAAAGGGGACGCCCTTAAATTGGAAACTCCTGAGGTGACTAGGTATCTCTGTGAATGAAAAAAACCTTTCATGTATGGATAATATTTTACACCGCACTTCTACTCTTGATGGACGTACTGTTCAGCAGTTAGTCTTACCATTAGGTTCAAGGATCTAGTTTTTAAAACTCTTCATAATGATCTTGGTCATCAAGGTCGTGACATAACTCTTTCCTCAGTCCGTTCTCGCTTCTTTTTGGCCTGGTTAGGAGGCAGATATTGAATCAAGAATTAAAGATTGTCATCGCTGTATAATGAGCAAGACTCCGGTCAAACTCCGAGCTGAACTTGTGAACAATACAACACAACCAATGGAACTAGTATGCATTGATTTCTTGTCCTTGGAACGTTCAAAAGGAGGTTTTGAAAATGTTCTAGTCATTACAGACGATTTTACGAGGTATGTACAGGCAAACCCTACTAGAAATCAAAAGCTACAACAACTGCCAAAGTCCTTTTTGAAAATTGTATCCTTCACTATGGATTTCCTGCACGTTTACAAAGCGACCAGGCCGTAATTTTGAAAGCCGTGTCATAAAGGAACTTTGTAATCTAGCAGGGGTTCAAAAGTCCAGAACCACACCATATCATCCCATGGGTAAAGGAGAAGTTGGGCGTTTTAACCAAACTCTTATTGGAATGCTCAGTACTTTAAGTGACGACCTAAAAGCCAATCGGCGTTCATATGTTGCACCATTAGTCCATGCATATAATGCAACTCGTCATAGTAGCACAGGGTATTCTCCATTCTTTTTTATGTTTGGAAGACATCCTCGTCTAGCTGTAGACGCTTATTAAATTTACATTCTTCGTCTGTTTCATCAACCAATGGTAAGAAACATTATGTCAATTCTTTGAAAGATCGTCTTGACTTTGCATATAAGACGGCCTCCAATGAGTCTGAAAAGGCAGCCCAAAAAAGTAAGTCTAATTATGACTTAAGGGTTAAAGAAAGGTAAAAATAAACTGGCAGATAAATGTGCAAAAGATTCTTATATTGTCGTAGAAAAACCCTACTCAGATTTGCCTGTTTACAAAGTTGTGAGAGAGAATGGAGGTGGCAGAACAAGGATTTTGCACAGAAATATGTTGCTTTCATTTTCCACTATTCCAACAAAGTGCTTCTATTTCACATTCAGTGAAGTCAAACAGTCGAAATAAAGGTTCTTCTTAGTCTAAGACAGCTGTTGTTTTGGATGAGGATATTCCTTCATTAGGTGGTTCTGAAAGTGATGCATCAGTTATATATTACCTTATTTTCGTAAATATTCTGTAGGAAACCCAGTTGTTAGGCAATCTGTTCCCCAGATGTCAAAAAGTACTTCTGAATCCAATACAGTGGATATGTCTCACTCTGATGGTCATACTGTTCAGGAAATAGTACTAATGGAGAACAAACTACAGTGGCGCTCACGTTTTTGTTCCGTTTACATCATGGTTGTTACCGCGTTGAAAACGGCGGGTAAACGCGGTCAATTTCACGCGTTTACCGCGTTTTACCGCGGTTTCACGGCTCATTTCCAAATATGGAAAGAACAGCCGGTAAAAAGATTAAAAAAACGGGTCAGTCCAAATATGGAAGCAGTACCCCGGTAAAGAGGCGTGTCCAAACCAGCAGCCAATCAGAAGATTCGCAGCCCGTTTTCTTTCACGGCTGTTGTCGTTTCACTAATCATTGAACCATATCTTTGTCAGAATAAAATTGAAATGTACTTTTAAGTGCCGATGTTATTGCTGACCTGCTTTAAAATAATAATAAATATAAATAATAAAATAATAATCTACAGTAGAGCAGGAATTCATACGTTGCGTAGACCGTTCCTGATCAATTACTGCAGAGAAACAATTTAGAGACAATGTTTAAACTACCAGACAATGATTAATTTATCAGTATCCCGGCCCCGGATATTTTAATTTTGATATATGTGACACTATGTCCCGTTCAAGTTTTTGTTAACTGCAGTCCAGTACATTATTTCGCAAGATGGGTTGTAGATTATAACAACAAAGTCAGTGATTAATTCGTTGCGGTATTTTGCCGGATCTCGACCAAGAAGGTTGTGTTAGACAAATATCTTAACAAAAGTATTTACTGGTAAGCAAGGAAAAGCTGGTGAAATTTGCATGTTTTTTTGTTTAATTTAGAAATAGATGGGACAGAATACGAACGGTGACTATTTTGCAAATCTTGTCCATATGGACTGAACCATACCCCAGCCACCTATATAGGTAAGAAGAAGGTGTGTGGCTATGGTTCGACTACCTGTGCGTTTGTGGAGATAATTTTTGAGTAAGTATCGGTTTAGCAGGACCATACAAGGGGTGCTTAGAGTGGGGAAACCTATGCTTGAGGTATTTTTAATGTACAGTTAAACCTCGTTCGCTCAAACACTACCGATCGCTCGGACCCGACCGGCGGTCCCGGCTAAAGCTCAATATAAATCATATTGTTCCACCACCGAAACCTCGAACACCGATCTCTCGAACCTGTACCGCGGTCCCTTCAGATCTATTTCATTGTAAAGTACATCCTTTGGCTCGAACAATAAAAGGTGATAATCTCAATTATCGATTGATAATCAGCTGTCAGACACATGCGCTGGCAGTGTTATTCACACTTAGTTAAATTTGCAATTAAAGGTTATGATGTACAAACAGACTGAAAGTCGCTCACGATGTTTATAGCAATATATATATAAGTAGCAGATTGGCTTTAATTTTAACTTTTTTTTTTTTCAGAAAATTGAATAAATTATTTAATGAATGACAAACATTTCATACTTTTACATTACAACACTTTTAATTTGTCTTTTAATCAAGGGTAAGCTACAAGTTTAAAATATACATGCACATTTACATGTGTGTACCATTGTATGTGCAACTCTCGATAAAAGATGTATGACGACCCCCGTGACCGACCATGCTGACAAACCTCGATTGCTCGAACTACCGATCCCTCAAACCGAAATCGCCGGACCCTTCGAGTTCGAGCGAACGAAGTTTAACTGTATATCGGCTGTTAAGAAAGCAGGAAATCCTTAACCATTTTGATTTGCCTCAGCGAAAACACAATGTTATCCCTGCTAAATTGAAACAAGATGTTGATGTTGCGTCGTCAGGTGACTATGTCACTCTGGGAGCTATTGACACGACACACGTCAAAACTTTAACCACGAAGGGAACCAATGTTGGTGGTATGTGATATTTGACAATCAACAGGTGGGCAACAGTTTTTAGAGCCTAAATATTAACTAAAAGAAATGACACTTTCCATAGAAAATATATTTTTATACAAAAAGAACAAGTTTTATCAAAAATGCTAACTTTTAGTTTAACTGGTTGATTTTGATGTCTATATTAAAGAATTTTTTCTAGCGAAATGGATCCAGAACAAATGTATCTGCTGCTGTGGGGTCACATAGCTGCATGCGCGGCTATCACTACGTTTGCTGTAAAAGCATTTCATCGACTATCAATTCTGAATATACCTTGAAAATTATTTCTTCATCTGTTTTTCTGTAAATAGCATTTTTTTCACCAGCATAAGGATACCGCCAGCAAAGGTTCCACCACTCTAGACATAGAGTACACAAAAAAATAGTCACTACAGCCGGAAATGTAGGTGTCTTGCATTTATTACTGATATTAAGCTCATGTTATGTTTACAAAATATTTGGAAAGCAATGAAAATAATAATTTCTACTATACTGGTTGGAGACCACCAGACACGGACGACAATCAAACCGGACACTTGCGAAAATGCGTGATTTATTGTTCTAATATGCCTTCTGTATGGTTTATTTCTATAAGTCAATTCGAGTGCTTTATGTAGGCAGAGTTTTGGACATGATAGTAGCTCCTTCCGACTTTTCTACTTTACTCCTGTGCACTAAATTAAATCAAATATATAGAAAAAGGAATAATATTGTATAAGTACATCAGTCACATGAAAAAGTTTTTATTTTTAAGAGCCTAAATATCATTTTTTGATTACGTCAAGTAGCCCTTAGAGGACTGTCCTGTTGCTCTCCTTTCTAAAAGTCAAGAAATTCAGCATTCACAGTCAGTCATGCATTGTTTGATTCCGGGAGACAAACAAAGAATGAAACGTTTATGTCACCACACTGACGTCATTACTCTACATTAAAACGTTCAAAAGTTTAAATTACAGTATGCATTTAATTGATTGTCTCCTTTGTTCGGTTCTGAATCTTACATCTTCTGCATAATGTCACAGTTAGTTATTTTTTATATTTCATGTATTAGAAGATTAAAACTAAAATAAGTTTGTATAATATAGTGTGTTATCTTGAATATTGCCTGTATAGATTAGTGAATTCCAACAGCCACTATGTATGCAATTTTACACACTACTGCCGAACTGAAAAAGGTCTGTAGTAGTTACAATCATTTTAAAACATTTCGGCTTATAAGATAATAAGAATCAAAAAATTTATGGCTCTGTCCTAGTGAATTATTCCGCCAGGCACATCGTCTCGGGGAATGCTTCATCCTGATAAAGCACTTAAAGTCATTGATTATTTTTCCTAATTAATATTTACAGTCATATATATTGTTGATCTTACAGACACTTGATTTAGCATCAAAGTGCAAAAATGACAGTATAATGTGAGTGTTAATAATTTGATCGGGCAATATCACTATTTTGTTAGTCACGGAAAGCATGTTCACATTGTCGAGAGGAAATTGAAAATGACATACTGTGCATGCGCAATATTTCTGTGGAGGTCCGGCAAATAAAAATCACAAGTTTAAATTCTTTTCATGAAATTTCATTTATGTGTCAAATGATTGAAACATTTTACACAATTCAAAAGCTAACATCACAAAAAATAAAATCTTTTTAAATATGCTGTCCGGTATTACATGGTACAGTTGGGCAATATAATGAAGTAATTTGGTGACCTCACTATCTGGCCACAAAATATATAAATGATCTTTCTAGAAGTTTTTTGGGAGAAGAACCGAATCTACTTAGAGAAAGTTTGCCAGATACAAAAATTACCAGAGTTATCTAAATACGTTTAAATAGCGACCGGATGTAGAATTCAACCAGTACTGGTATGAGTAATTGAACTTCAGGAAAATGCTGTTGCACAATGCGGAGCTGAAAATTATAATTGGTATTTGACAACTGTTATGGACATTAGGCTCACCACAAGGAAAACACGAAAATCGACACTACGTTACAGTATCTGACAGTATATTTCAGTGGTCTCATGCTGCTGTTACAGAATCAGTAGAATGCTAACTCAGTTTGGCTGACATGGGCGTGAAACATTGATAAACATTGAGGCATAATGATATAAACATGATAAATTTACAAATTTTCTTGTCTTTTGGGGTAAGGGATATAACCTACATATCCATATCCATGACTGCACCTGTCGATATATGGTAAAATGTCAGGTTTTAATAGACTTTTAGTTAACAGTTCATAAACAATTGTATCCCTGTACAGTACTTATGGTACTGCCACTACTGGTACTGTGGTTTGTTGTTCTAACGTGGTGCGTAGTCCTTAAGTTGTGCATGACGATTTCACTTATTTCGTGTAAATTCTCAGCTCGCACATACGGGTACTGATAATTTTTGCAGTTTTACCTATTCTCGGCTTTGCCGTGATGTCATACTTTGGAAAACATAGAGCTATTATAAAAACAATCTAGTTTCAAGGCAAACAAAGATCGTCAACTTCTTGGTTATTATAATTAGTCAAAGTTATAGATGCATAGAGACCAGCGATGACAGCCAAGGAGTCACCTTACCTGATTAATTGTGGCAAAATGAGGCATTTTTGCCACAGGTTCTTTTTGAAATTGTATTTATTTATCATTTTGCGTTCATTGAACACATAATCTTTGTTTCGAGAATTTAATTTGCTAGATGTAGAGTGCCCCTTAAGCGACATTAGTACTTACGCCACAAAAAAGCCTATATAAATTGACTGTCACTGCCAGGCATTTCTTCTGGGGGCTCAAACTGGCGTGTTGGTTACTGAGGAAGAGAAACAGCTGTACTTTGGGAGTGTTTAACATTTATATGCACAAATGCAAATTTAAAGCATTTTTGTTGGTATATATCGACAATGAAATAACCATGTATTTTGAGATAGGGACTTAAGGGTTAATAAAACATGTAAAAGTTACTTCTCTGTTTACCAACATGCGTCCTTCTAAGAAGCAATTTAAATCAAATTCCATCATATAATTTTTTAGCTCACCTGAGCTGGCTCAGGTTGAGCTATTAGGATCGATGAATGTCCGTCGTCCGTCCACATTTAGTTCGTTAACATTCTAGTGGTCACATTTTTTTCCTCCAATTGTCACGAAACTTGGTCAGGATGTTTGTCCCAGTAATTACTCGGACGAGTTCGAATATGGGTCATCTCGGATGAAAAACTAGGTCACATGACCCAAAAATAGAAAAATCTTGTTTAGGCTCTAGAGGCTACTGTTTCAGTCCAAATATCCTGGCAATTTGTCAGAAAGGTTGTTTGGTTGATTTCTAGCTTAAATTTTAATATGGGTCACCTGGGGTCGAAAACTAGGTCACACCAGCCCAAATATGGAAAAACCTTGTTAACACTCTAGAGGTAACATTTTCAGCCCAAATATCCTGGAAATTTGTCAGAAAGGTTGTTAAGATGATTTCTAGCTCAAAGTTCGAATATGGGTCATCTGGGGTCAAAAACTAGGTCACAGAGCCCAAATATGGAAAAACCTTGTTAACACTCTAAATGTTACATTTTCAGCCCAGATATCCTTGAAATTTGTCAGAAAGGTTGTTTTGATGATTTCTAGTTTTGTTAATGTGTTGTTTATTGAACACCTCATTTGCTAATTTTATTGCAGTATTTTAACACCAAAAGATTGATAAATGACATTTGTCTTGTAATCAGTACACATCTTGGATCTCTCATGGTAAGGCCAGAGTTTTTATATCTCTTGGTTATGGACTGCCTGTCCTATTTTTGAAAAATTAGAATAACAATGACATTATGAACTGACATTTTATTTTATTATTTCCGCTGTTCCGACTCCACAGACTAGTTAATGAAGTATCAGAACAGTAGGGATATATAATTGAAAGTAATTATTTTAAAGTGTTTATTTTGTTCGAAAATGAGGATTACTGACAGGTGCAGTAGACTGATGTTCAATATGTGCTCTGTTCAATACAGTAGGAAAAGTCTTTCATACTCAATATTTAAGAAAACTTCCCATAAACCAAGCAGTATAAAAACTCTGGCCTAAAATTGGCACTTTTATAAAGTTTTAAATAGCGATGATGCAATACATGTTCCTGACCCTAGTTGAACTTCCATGTTAAAGGATTTTGGTAGTAATTTTTACATTCACATCACAAGAAAGTTCATATATAAAATTAAATCAATATTTGATATATACAAAACATATAAGAAGATATCAGATTTATCAATGACAAATATGCATATACATGTTTTTCTTTCATAAAAGAATAAGCTCTTGCCCTATCACTTTGGAAAGTACCATAAATTGTTAAAAAAATTGAATAGCTCACAGTGCAGATCATGATCAGACAGCAAAATAATGAATAGCTTACAGTGCAGATCATGATCAGACAGCAAAATAATGTATAGCTTACAGTGCAGATCATGATCAGACTGAAAAATATTGAATAGCTTACATGCAGATCAGATCAGACAGCAAATAATGAATAGCTTACAATGCAGATCATGATCAGACAGCAAAATAATGAAAGTGCAGATCATGATCAGACAGCAAATAATGAAAGTGCAGATCATGATCAGACAGCTAAATAATGCATAGCAAACAGTGCAGATCATGATCAGACAGCCAAAAATAAAAAAGCTGACAGTGCAGATCATGACCAGCAAACATACAATGAATAGCTTACAGTGCAGATCATGATCAGACAGCAAAAATGAATAGCCAACAGTGCAGATCATGATCAGACAGCAAAATAATGACGCCTAGAGCTTAGATAGTCAGCATGTGGCAATAATTGACTCTCTACCAAGATTGTTCAAATCATGACCTCAGGGTGAAAATTAACCCTGCCTGGGGGGGGGTCTTTTGATTTTACTTAGGCTTATTAAGAGGATATCATGAGCCAAAGGTAAAAATTGAACCTTTCTGCTATTAATAACCTTTTATTTTTTGCCAATGGTAGACAGGTGAGCGATACAGGGCCATCATGGCCCTCTTGTTTTATATGAAAGCGGATAATTTTACTGCAGCAAGTTTTTCTATTCCGACCTTGGATAAACAATGAAATAGCTGTACATGGGTGAAAAGTGTCTGATAGATTTTCACTTGCAATTTCAATTGCTCCCACATGTTAGAATGAAAAGGTCTGGTTCTCTAACCCGCCCCTTTCCGCCCACTTTGCCAATGCATACATACTGTCACTTTGGTATTGTGGCATCTGCCTTGGGAGTAGGGTGAGGGTCAAAGTTTTGAATCCCAGCAGTGGTTAGATCTGACTGGCCGGTTGCTGAACTGACAGCTAGTTAAATAATGGTTAACGTATGCATCTATATAGTCCTGACTGACTAGTGTCTGGTGTTAAAGTATAGAGTTCGGCAGGTAAATGGGCTTTAAGAAGGTGTTACAAAAGTCAGAAATGGTTGGTCCTTAAGTAGGGGGATGCCATACTGAAATTTGCTTGAAATGATGGAAGGAAGCCACTCCTAGAAGGATTGCATGGGTCATGTACAAGAGAATCCTCTTTCTGACCGGCCACGACAGGAACTTTTTAGATAGATAGATAGATAGATTTATTTCAACATAAATGCAAAATTATACATGGCAACTTAGAATTAAAACATACAATAAAAATATACACAAACATGTATGAATTAATATAGCCATGCTAATCAACATGATATGTTAGGGATAACACAAAAAGAGCTAAAACAAACTCTTATTTCCATTGTGGTCCTTAAGATATAGTGTAGTAGGACATAGGAAGATACAATTTATCACAGTAAAAAATCACAGCAAAATGCCTTAAGAGAAGTTTGTTAAAAACCCTGATTGAAAGACATTAAAAAAGTCAAGTTAAGCTTAAAAAATGTTCCTTAACCTTGCATTTTAAATGAATACAAAGAAGTTGCATCCCTCACATTTTGTGGCGGACTGTTCCATAGACAACAACCATTGTATGCAAATGATTTTTTTTTCCAAAACTTTTGACCACAGGGAGAGCATATCTCTTACTATCTGACATAGAAAAACCTGTACCATCAAAGGAGGGATATGCCTTTGCTCTAAACCTTGTGGGATAATCATGAACAGTATTGATAGGGGTAAAGTGCTCACTTAAATATGAAGGGGCAACATTAGAATTAATTTTATAAACATGACAGAGTTATCTGATTAACTCTACTTGAAACTGGTAACCAGTTCAGACGTGAAAAATGCTCAATTCCAATATGTGACATTGGATGTAAATTCAACACAAAGCGTATAAGTTTATTTTGTGTGACCTGTAACTTTTTTTAATTCCTGTGTTAAACTATTAAACCAGGTAGAAGAGGCATAGTCAAAATGACATTGTATAAGTGATGTAACTAACAGTTTTTTGTATGCAGAGTGAGGAATTCACTTTTACGGTACAGAATTTTAACCGAGCATTGGATTTCTTAATTACAGACCTAGCCATAGACTCAAAAGACAAATTTTGATCAATGGTAGTACCAAGATATTTAACTGAAGATTTGGATTCAATGGATTTACCATTGCAATTTATTTCAAGATTTGCTTGTTTTTTAACCTTTGCGTTGACCCAAATAAAATAGATTCTGTCTTACCAAGATGAAGAGACAACTTTTTTTTAACTTTTTGGGGTGACTCTTCCTCAATGTAAAATAGCAGTAATCAACACCATTCTTAAAGAGCATTCACGAAATCAGTGCTACATGTTTTTCTTAAAACTGTTTATTAAATTTTGTGTATTCTGGTTTTTATGATATTTTATTAAGAAATGATATTTGATTTATAGTAAAATTTGTATGTAAGACTGGATATAGCGAAATCAGGATATAAGGAATATTTTCGCCTGAGATTCTTTCTTTATTTTACTTTTCTTTATGAAAATGTTATATGGATATAACAAACTCCGGATAATGATCTGGTACCAATGAGTTTGTTGTTAACAAAGTTACCAGTGTATGTCCTTTACTTTTCTATTTATTTAGTGTCCAGTGCCAGTGGTATTAGGTTAATGCCAATAATATACTAAACTTGATATTTTCTGAAACAGTATTTATTTAAGTGATGGTCTTATTGCATATTGCTTTAGGTTTCCTTAACTTTGTGTGTTGTCCACAGCGTGTGTTGTTGTCCACAGCGTGTGTGTTGTGTGTTGTGTGTGTTGTCTCAATATACACGCAGTCACCCTGTACATTTTGGACTTGATGGTATGTTGATTATTAAACAATACTTATTTGCCAATAAATAGTGTGCACTGTTGAAAAAAGATCACAATTTTAAAAGTGAAATATTTTTTATCATAGTCTGCATTTGAATCAGGAAGGCAGAAATTAATGTCTGGTATTATTAAAGAACTTGGGATTTTCAACAAAATGCTGCAGTTCTGATAGCTGTCATTTTTATAAAAAACTAGTAGAAAAAAGTGGTCTGTACATTATTCATTGGAACAATTAATCTTATCCTCTTGTTTTAAGAAATGAAGCTGGTCCCTCATTAATCAACAGCCTATTCAAGTTGTTTTATTGCCTTAGGCAGTACTTAAACCTTTGCTTCAATTTCTCCTTATCAGTACGTTATGTAAGATTACATAACATAGATATGTCAGAGGGGCCATAAAGTACACTATAGTCTCAATTTTGAGCACTGAACTATGATTTTACTGAGATCTTACTGTAATTAGTTTAATTTATACTTATAGTTATTCAATATTCAAGGTCAAAAATAAGGCTATACTGAAGAACTATAATTGATCAGCAGGACGCTTTATTTTATATTCGCACCATTTGTTCAGTTTTATTGGAATGTATTTAACAGCTGTATTTCATAATCAGTTGATTGAACCATATTTTGAATTGTAGAATTATTTTCAAATTGGAAGTTTCTGATTGAAAATCATTTTGGAAGTTTAAAAACTAAACTGAAGAAGTGTTGTTCTATGGGAAATTTTGAGTAAATATCAGATATCAAGTGGTAAAGTCTTTTTAATGAGTTCATAGTTAGACACTATGTAAAATATGACAATCTTTTTTTATTTAAATAACAGTTCAATCATTCACCAATTTAAGTCGAGATATGTTTAAGAGTCTCAAAGAATTAGAAATGTCTAGGATTTTACTAAGTACACAAAGTTTAAACACAGAGTAAGTATTTTTGATTTGAATCTATAAAATGCTGCTCAATGTTTATAGATCTGTGATATTACATCTGTCATTTGAAGGGAGTTTAATAATATTAAGACATTTAACAATAAATCACACAAAATAAAAGATTTTACTTCAAAATGATGGCCAGGCAGCCAGAATCAGCCTTCAGCTTGAAAAGTCATTAGTTCATATTAATTCATTTTAGCTTAAAAATATTTTATATTTAGCAAACATTACAAGTTTGAATAAAATTACTTTGCATTAAACAAATCCTAATACACCATAGACAATCTACTGTAAATCCTGTACATTTTGGTACCTGGGTCAACATATTTGTTAAACATCATAATCATTTTTGCCAAGCAGCTTACGAAAGCTCAATATAGGTGTCAAATGATGGTTCGGTGTGTGTGCATGCGTGTCCTTGTGAGAGAGCTTGCGTCTGTCTGAATTAAGTTTGACTCGGCTGTAACTTATCCATGGATCAAAGGATTATTAAATAACTTGGCACAAATGTTCAACATCACGAGACGTACTGTCATGTGCAAGAACCAGGTCCCTAAGTCCAAAGTCAAGGTCACACTTAGAGGTTAAAGGTCAAACTCAAGAATGACTGTCCGGGGCATTTCTTTTTCATGCATGAAAGGATTTTGATGTTACTTTTCACAACTGTTCACCATCAAAAGACGGATTGTCATGCGCAGAACCAGGTCTAGGGTCAAGGTCACACTTAGAGGTTAAAGGTCAAACTCAAGAATGACTGTCCGGAACATTTCTTCTTTTTGCATGAAAGGATTTTGATGTTACTTGGCACAAATGTTCACTACCATGAGACTTAGTGTCATGTGCAGGAACCAGGTCCTTGGTCTAAGGTCAAGGTCACACTTAGAGGTTAAAGGTCAAATTCAAGAATATCTTTGTCCACAGCATTTCCTCTTCATGTATGGAGGGATTTTGATGTTACCTGGCACAAATGTTCATCACCATGAGCTTCCTTTGTTTTTAGAATTACTTCCTTTGTTTTACTATAAATAGCTTATATTGTGACATTTTTAGCTCGACTTTTCGAAGAAAAGGGTAGCTATCCTACTCGCCCCAGCGTCGGCGTCGGCATCGGCGTTGGTGTCACACCTTGGTTAAGTTTTCGTACTACCCCACTTTATTTCAAAACTATTAGAGGTATGGCTTTGAAACTTACCATACTTGTTTACCATCATAACCTCCACTTACAGACAAGAGTACATAACTTTGTCAAGTTTTTGACAGAATTAAGGCCCTTTTGACTTAGAAGTGTATTGAGCTTGGTTAAGTTTTTCGTACCACTTCACTTTATTTCAAAACCATTAGTGGTATTGCTTTGAAACTTATTATACTTGTTTAACATCATGACCTACATCAACAGACAGAGTACATAACTCTGTCAATGTTTTTGACAGAATTATGCCCTTTTCTACTTAGAAAATACATTGAATATGGGTAAAATTCACTTATTGTCTTAACCCTTTGAGATATTGCTTTGAAACTTTGAATGCTGCTTAAATCATTAACTCCATCTGTAGACAAGAGAAGGTAACTCTGTCAGGGATTTGTTTTAAAAATTAAGGCCCTTCATCGACTTAGAATCTTGGTTAAGTTTTTCGTACCAGTCCAATTTTTGACTACACTGTTTGAGATATTAATTTGAAAGTTGGAATACTTGTTTACCATCATGATCCCCAAACATGGGCAGGAGAAGGTAATTATGTCAAGGATTTTATTTGAATTATGGCCCTTTTTTGACTTAGAAACTCAGTTAAAATTTTCATTCTTGTCCACTTGTTGACTTAACTATTTGAGATATTACTTTGAAAGTTGGAGTACTTATGTACCATCATGAGACCTATCTGTAAGCGAAAGAAGATAATTCTGTGAAAATGTTTATTGATTTGTACTTAGAAATTCCTAGTTAAAAGTCTTGTGTGCCCTTAACTGTCAAGTTTTGTTTATTGGCAAGCACTAAAAAGTCGAGCGCGCTGTCCTACTGACAGCTCTTGTTATAACTCGCCGTAGAGAAAAATCAAGACTACTTTTATGTGGTACAACATGCATGTAACATCCAATATTTAAGTGAATTTTGACCTATCTCTATTTGGTAAGGAGTAAGTCCTTTTGACAGCTGGCAGGATGACATGTTGCACATGGGCATCTAGTTTAGTTTTTAGCAATTTGCTTACACTTTTGCCACTTGTGCAGATCAAAATCATGTAGTCTGATCATAACCTGCACTGTTAACTATTCAGTCAGTAAATTTTCAGTATGTGTATCAGTTATTAGTTGTAAGACTTAAAACAAAATGCAATTGATAATTTTTCTTCTTAATTTATTGTAGAAAAAAGCGTCATGTAATGCAGTGATGAGGGAAGTTCAATAGACCAAGATGTGAAAACAACAGAAAACAGTCTATCATTGCAATTATTAACTGGAAGGATTCTGTGGTGATCCAGATGGCTGTATCAGTTTAGAAGATGAAGTTCTTTTTTATTCATCATATTACCTTGGCGATGAGACTTGACATCATATGCATAAAAGTAGATTTTTCAGTTTCAACGGAATAAACAAAACAGGAAAACAAAAGCATCAAATGAAAAGAATTGATAATTGAGGTAAGACAATGGAACAATTGATGTATTGACAACATGCAGTTAACATAAAAGAAGAACTTCGCTGAGTTTACTCATATTTGGAATTCATGTACATTGATTTTTGATGTTGAAGATGAAAGAACAACAGTAAAATCAGCAAATTGATAGCTCACAAGAAACATCATTTGGCCAGACAACATCCATGGCTGGATACAATCCCAAGTTGCAGCTGAAGTGGGATATTGCTACGCTAGCTGTGAATTTTTTGTTCTTATAAGAGGACTCATTGAAACTCTAGAACAGTAGCTGGTAGCATGCGAAATAACCTTAGTAATTTATATATATAATTGTAATCACAGCATTGTGAATGCAAGCTCAAATACTAAGGTCGCACTTTGATAACAAATGGACGCATGAGAACTTTTTTCAATTTTTTCAGGTTGTAACTTTTTAATGCATTGAGAGATTTTGAATTGATTTGGACAATGCAGAAATACAGTGCTTTAGCAATTTAATAGAATACTATTTAGTACTGCAGTACATACAGTATTAGTTACTACAGAACTAGGAGTACTACAGTGACATTAATAACAATGTTATTGGTTGCTCAGATGAGCAAACTTAAATGGAACTCAGTTCTCTTGAAGAATGAATCTTCGTTGCAGCTTTCAGTCATAATATTCATGTGTATGAAAAACAAAAATAAAAAATAGGAAAAACTGAAAGAACAGGATGTTTATTGTAGTGGCTAATTTTATTCAGTCAACTTCAAAACAATTTACCAATGTCTCGACCTGCGGAAATGTTTCTATACCCCAGTTGCACAAAGTGTAAGGGGGTATACTGGATTCAGCTTGACTGTCTGTCCGTCTATCCGTAGACTTATGGAACTCAATCCTGAAAAACTCTTGGTTAGAATTAAATTATTATCCACAGAAATGATACGTTCCATGCCTTGATGTGCATGGTCCATGTTTCTGGTAACTAGGTCAAAGGTCACATTAACGGGCTTTCGATAGTAAAATATTTTGCACTCTATCTCCAAAACCCCTTATCACAATTTAATGATATTTCACAAAGTAATAAATACCATGCCTTGTTGGACTTGGTCAATGTTTTGGGTCACTACATCAAGGTGACAGGTGTTTAAGATAATTAAATATTGTGCACTCTGATTTTCTTAACCCTCTGGTCAAAAATAATGCTACACAGAAGAGATAAATAGCATACCTACAGTCGTTGTGTATAGTCCAATTATAAGCATCAAATGTGATATAATTAAAAATACAGTGTCAGTATGGCGTTCAGAGATGGGGGTTTAGGGGATATTCATTACCTTCAGTGATAGTTCTATTTTATTATGATACCTTGAGGTGGGTGTGGGGGCATTGTTATAGTTGCCGCTTTGACTATGGTGTGTTCATCCATTCTTTTCTCCCTCATTTGTTCGGGACCTATTTCACAGTAACTACTGGCGTGCTCCACTTGATCGATTATTTTTCACAGTTATACAAAAAACAAAAATAATATCAAACAGGAATACCACATACCAAAAACGCAGCCTCCCAAAACGAGCCCCACGCACCCAGAAGTGCACACCACCAACACACACACACACACACACACACACACACGCACACACACACACAACACACACACACAATCATGTACAAACACACATATACACTACCAACACACACTAGCATACAAAGTCTATGAAGCTGTATCCGGCTACCTTACCACTGCCTACGTTTAAATGCCTTGAGATAAAATCCAAAGTTAAAGTAATACATGCCTTAATTCTAGTTTTAGCTAAATGGTAGGGCTGCTATGGGGTAATTGTTTGTTTGCATCAATACAAGAGTCATGGGTTTGATCACTTTAATGCCAAATTAAGGAAGAAGTATCCTTATGGCAAGTTAGGCAGTCCATCTGTAACATGTGCGATGAGTAGGGGTGCGTGATAAGACCGGTATAATGCAATTTCCTTGAGATGCGATATATACCGGTATGGTTACACCCCGTACTGTGGTATTTTCAAGGAAGCGAAAAGCTGCAATTTATCTGTCATTTCTTAGCTGTGTGCTTTTTTTGTCACGGCAATGACAGAAAGGTAACTAATAACTGTCAGTATATAATTCAATTGTTAACACATATAATTTAATGACTTTGCCGAAGGAAGTGTGAATACTTCAAAGTAAATTTTATTTATGTATTATTTAAGTAATGAATGTGTCCCTGTATTTGTTGTTGAATAAAACACAGGAGTTCAAATGCGTAGTAATTTTAAAAAAAATGAGTACATAGCACAAGTGATTTTTTTTGCATTTGAACGAATAACTTTTTTATTTATGAAATAACATCCGTTCCAGCGGTGTGCATCGTTTAAAAACAATGATTTGGAGCAATAATACACAGTAATTAACCGTTTTTAACAGCGCATCAGTACGACAGATAATTGTTTATAAGACTATTACAAAGCTGGAGAAGGATGATATTTTGATTCTAACATGACCAGATATTACAAAGGTTAATAAATGCAAAGCGCGTTTTCTATGCGAACACTCATTTAACTTCATGCGGTGCAATATGACGTAATGTTTACAGCACATCGGTTCCTGCATTGTTTATGATTTAATATAGCATAATTTTTTCAATTCTTTGTATATAGAGACAAAACCATGAATCATTTTAGAATAAACGATGTAATGATGGCATATATTTATTATTACATTTTTTCTTGCACGTCTATATTCAACTTGTAGCAGTACATCATTGTAACTCGAAAACACAAATGCAATTGGACAGGTTGTTTACATACGTCTTGCAAATACTTCCTTTTTGGCACCTTGCCGGCCTTTGATAAAAGTACTGTATTTTATCGTAAAATAAAAAACAACCTTATTATGTTTATGCCACTTGTGTTAGTATAACTCATATTCTAACACTATTGAAAATTTCTCCTATATACACAAAGAAGGATTTGAGCGTGATAAAACTAATAAGTATATCACGCTAGGGGTCCGGAACTATTTTTGACTGCTGAAATTACCTCCCTTGTAATTTTCACACGACATCTACGAGTGTGCCTGTGCTAATACGCTTGGATTGGTATTGTTGTTAATGAATTCACGTGATGTAAAAAATTGTAGTAAAATTTTCTACACTTCCGGTATCGCCAGCAATATCAGACACAACAAAAATAAGACGTATAGCGCTCTTTTGAGAAGTAAAAAGAACAGCCAAAATTTCACGAAATGCATGGAATGCACGGAAAACTACAACTTTCAAGACAGCGACTTCATGAAAGTGCAGCAAATAGTACCCCATCGAACATGTTTTGTTTAGATTAACGGTTTAAAATGGAAATAGATTTTATTTTTGAGTGATATATCGGTTATTATATCACTGTGTGTTGGTAGATGCTTCGAAATTAATCACTCAGGCCTTCGTAATTAGATAACTACGCATTTACACTCCCCCGCAGTGATATACTTACCGGTTTATCACTCAAAAGTGAAATCTATTTCCTAAATATATTACCACTATACGTTTTGCAATTTATCAGGATATGAAAACTCTGACAAGAGCGATTCCTATAGTAGTTAGTCTCGAGAGCGATTAAGTTGTTATCAAGAATATGGAAATTTTGTACATGCACAAATTAAAGAATCTATGTTAATTGAACCAGAAGAATGGCCATAAATATTCTCAACTGCCGATGTTATAGTTTTATTTTGATAACTGAAATCATATGATCGAGCAGGTTTAATTTAATTAAATGTATATCTACTGGTTATAGATTTCTCATAGTAACATAATAGGGACAGTGGAGGTGCGATTATTTCTATCTATCACAAGGCCTTCCCTCGCTCTCCATCTTGTGGGATATGTGCCGCTTATTTTATGCTGCGATGAAAACGCGAAGTAATGATCTAACAGGCTGGTGGTAGTTATACTGTTTTGAAAATAAGAAACAAAAAAACAATCTTAATCTGACCACATTATAAACTTAACATCTATAATCATACTCGCGATTTTGAATAGTTTGTACGAAAAGGCTTAATTTTGCAAAAATTCAAAGAGTGAAGAAAAACACATGTGGCGCATGCGCATTTGCTACCTGGAAAAAACGGCGAAAACGGAGGAACTCGCTTTTCACGCATGCGCATTTGATACCCCGGTAAAATAACGGGAAAAAACGCAGGAACTCGCTGTTCACGCATGCGCAGTGCAACCAGCCGTTTTTTTCACGGGGCGGCATAACAACGCGTTTTTTAAACGGTGCGAGCCGAAAAACGCCCCCGTTCGGTAAACGGGCGAAAAACGGGCGCTGCTCGCGTTTTCCTGCCGAAAAACGGAACAAAAGCGTGAGCGCCACTGTAGTTTTCCACTAGTTATGTCACACAGCTATTTCCAGGTAGTGACAAATCTGCTGAAGTTGTTATTTCTTCTCCTTCACATCAAAATTCACATACGGAAGCTTCTGAAATCACTGCTGAACCACGTACTCTGCCCCCAAAAATCGAAAATGCCGGAGAGGTACGGTGCATATGTAATGTATCAACAGTCAGTAAGTTTTCGTAAGTTTGTAAATATCACACATTTGGTTTTCTGTTTATTTAACAAGCATTACACATTAAACTACTATTTATAGTATTTCGTACAACAGTGAAGTTAAATGTACTAACATATAATACTACAATATGTTAAAACTCATGAAACAATAAATTCAATCTAAGGTGAACATAGTCTGTACATTTTGAAATGTCAGGAGACATATTTTTTAAAGCAGGGAGAATGTCAAAGTGAGTAATTATTAATGGTTTTATACCTAATAACATTTGCACGAGTTGCACATGAAATGTGACAACTCAGTCATGTGAGCATACAGTATCAGGAGATATCTATTTATATATTCTCTCAATAACTAATAGTGTGTAAAGAAAATAATAACATAACAACTTGTAATTCGTTTATTTGTAACACCTGATCAAACAGCTCACCCTTTCTCATGTTTGGGGGATTTTGAATTCACACAGTTGGACAGATACAAAGTTAGGATAAAGATGTAGTTTTGCTGGCTACATCTATTTAATTCTTCGAGCAGTTGTATTATTACAAATCAGGTAAATCCAGGTTTCCTTGTCGCAATCACTTTCGCTTGTCCATGAATATGAGTTATTAATTAATTTGGTTAAATTCTTTTTACCCAAATCTTGTTTACAGTTAATAACTGTCTTCTTAAAGTAATTATTTTTTAACTTAAGTAATGTCTGACCAAAATTATTGTTGTGCAATAATTTGCTTTTGATTTTAGTTGCTTTTATATGTTTGTATTTGCTTTAGGCTATTCTGTTTTCTTTTCTTTGTAGGACACCCGTTTTCACTTTATAAAAGTGTACTGTTAAAAATTGAACCTACAAAGAAACAAATTAGATATTATGAATACAGAAACTACACTTGAGTTATTTGATTCATTGTGACCTACCCTCAGAGAGATATGGGAATGTATACCTAAATATACAACGGTCACATAAGTACATTCACCCATAAAATGGAGATAACGCATATAGTGAAAACAGACAGTTTATCAAAACAAAATTGGTTGTCAAGGCAAAACATTATTTTTGCTGTCAGTGTAGAGAAACTAATGTCAAGACTAGAAAACTAAACAATGTTTTATGAAAACACAATGCAAAGGTGAGAGTTAAGACTCCAAATATTCAAATTCTTAAATTACCTCCCCTTTGAATTGAATATATAGGTGAATTTATTACCTTAAATCTGAAATCCCCTGTGATGATTGTTTTTATTTTTGGTTAACTCACTCCCCAACAGATAAAGTTTAACAATCTTGCAAATGATTGAATTCCACCTCCTTCAGTGTGATGTATTGGTGTTTTTTCTCATGCATAGTAAATCCTATTATAAACCTGTAAAGTTTTCATGTTGGGTCAGTGTACAATGCAAACTTAGTATCACAGTTATTCAAAAGTATTAAACAATTTCTGAACTTCAGATATAATGTGCAGCTGTTTAGTCCAAGAAGATTTAAAAAATCAGTGAAAAAACGGAGGATGTAGAAGTGCAGGTATGATCGAGTATTTTTGGTTTCATATCTATACTGGTGACATATCACAGAGCTTTGAGGAACACCACAACAGAAATTTAAACTTTAAAGATTATTGAAACATTGCTTTTTGACTGACATAGATCATTTGTCCGTCAAAGTGTTTTTAAGGTAGTTCGCGCTGTTCCTCGGCAAAATAAAATTTCATCCGATTGACCTGAAACTTGGAAGGACTACACCTGAAGTAACGACCGTTACGGAACCACATCTTATTCAACTCTGACGTCGGCTACCTAGCAACAGAATGACGTTAAGACGCCACCTAGCGACACAGTCTGTGTTAGTGTTGTATCGTACGTTTTTTTTATAACTCGGCTTCGAAATATCGTGAAATGAAAATTTAAAATGTATTGTTTACGAGGTGATATTCTCTCTCGATTGGTATATTTCAATGTATAAAAACTAACTTGTTTGTACATTTCGCTGGTAGACAAACGACCTCCAAACGTCATCAAGCGGACGTTTTCGACGTACATGTACGCATAAATGTAAATTAAGCCAATACGCCCGGGTAAAAGTCTTTAACAAAAAAACCTTGTCTCCCGAGCAGCATTTATCTACAAAATAAGTCAAAAACATGTGATACCCTTTCGCCTTACATTTTTCTTATTATTCGTGCGCCTTTTATGTCACTGTACTCCGTAAAATGATAGAAATCCTGACGCCGAAATGTCCTTTGGCGGTCGTATTTTGTATTTAGATTTTGTCAAATTATGTATATAGTCACCAGCCGAAGTCTTTCAAAATTTAACAAAATTTAATAAATTTTTCTTCGAAGATTTATCCATAAAATTGACGAAAAATAAATCATGCCGCTTTGGTTACAGTTTCCGGTAGCTATACATTCATTGATTTATTCAATTGTAGCGTATAATGCATGTGAGCATAACGTCGACATTTCAGCAAAAAATAATACGGCGCAAAAGTTTCGTATTTAATATACATGTGATTTTTTATTACTTAAGTAAAATCGCTGCCAAATTTAATGGAAAAGAAAAGAGTATGAAGATAATCTGTATTCCATTTTGATAAACATACGATTTCAGTCAGAAAATGTATTTCGCGGCGTCGGTCTGCGAGATATTTGAGAGAAGTTAATGTTTGGTAAGTATTGATAGAAGTTGAAGAAACAACTTAACTATCCTTTTATTTATGTTCCGGATTACAGTAGAGATCGGTTATATACCCCCGCAACCATTTTAAAACTGTAGGGGCAGCTTTGTAGTCTAAGGTGTGCCTAACTTTTTGTGCTATGCGACTTCAGATCCCTGGTAATATATTAATTTATATACATAACATAGCAGCCACATTTTATTTGGCATAAAATGGCATTTACATTATAATGATTACAGAATAATTCATACATGTGTGGAGCAAATAACATGTCTATGAAATACTGAAATCTTATACATTTTGTATACTATAATCAGTTCAATATTTAGATAAAATCGAGCTCGGCTAATTGGAAATTCTGTGTTATAAAATGTATCAATTGGCTAGTTAATGGAACTTATATCCACATAATTGATACATAAATATCATTCAAACAAGAACGGAGGACTGAAATACCGCAGTGAAAGCAGTAATTGCTATTTTGTTTTTTTGGGGTTTAGGCCCGTTTCAACGATATTTTCAGTTTTAATTACATCCATGCAGTTTTCCCATACCATCGTTCATGGGAGGGCAGGTGAGCAGCCTATGCTCCTTTTATGAAACTGAAACTTAAACTTTCTCCTACATAAAGATCGTGGCCGGTAAACGGGGCTCGAATCCTAATGAGAGGTGGCAGCGATTTCAAGTCATTAACTGTATCCACTCGTTTTACGGAGGTGATTCAGACAATGTCAAATGAATAATTCGACCAAACCATCACACACTGTACATATTATCATTACAAGATATTTTAAGTTATTCGCGATACGTATAGTATGGCGGTGAGCTATTGTCTTGACACTTTGTATCACACAATCGCTCATGCGTTTTACAATGCACGAGGATTATCTCGATGAGCAATATATTGCAGGTAGGGGCAGATCAGTGTACAGTGGTTGGCGTGCTGGACTAGTTATCCATGGATCGAAGTTCGATCTCCCACTCCTCCACTATCATAATATCGGTGATGTACACCGCCCGGGCATGTTAAAGAGTCAGGGCGTCTCCACAACGCGATAAATTGCAATACGCGGTACTGTATTGCCAATACTGTTGCTATATATTGAGGATGAATAACTCTTACAAAAATTCACACTTGGTTATGATATGGTAATAAAGTAATGAATCATTCGCTTGTGCTGGAAATAATTAAAAGTTTATTTGTTTACTTTTTTGAGTTTTGAGAGATCGAATGATATACTGCCCGTTATCACTAAAGTTACTGTCCGTCAATGTCGTCACGGAAAAGCACACATTATTCAAATGCAAGTTTCAG
>JAFMSR010000816.1:0-40520 GCA_022818135.1 Saxidomus purpurata | reverse complement strand
AAAGGAACTAGTTATTAATGATGTTTTATATCCTATTTTTTTGTAATACAGTTTGTATTCAAGTATAAATGTCTGACGATTTTTTTTTGAGAAATGGCTATTTTTGTGCCCTACCCCAATTTTGTATATGACAAGGTATAAATTCAATCATAAAATGTGAAGTCCAAAATATTTTCCTCTCAAAATGTTCAATTTTTCAATAAATCATTCCTATTGTACCTAAATTTTCACCTACATGAATTTTCTCAGTTAATATCCTTTTTTTTAATATAACGATAATTTCGGAGGTATAAAAATTCAAACCAAATCTGTTGTTTATAACATATGAAGTGTCCGTTGTCCGAAACTTTAGATAATGTAATGGCATAATTATGAATTTATAGCCTCAGTAAGAGTTTACTTCAACCGATTAATATAATAAAAAAGGGCCAAGTCGCTCATTTGTGCGCTTCGTCATCCTATACTGTTAAGTGCTACCAGTACTCAAATAATGATATAGTTCTATCATTCTACAGAACTTCAGGATGTTGTATTAAATTGAAGTTTATTTGGACTTATTTCAATTTTAAATAAATTATCCAATCACTCTACATCACAAAATGAATCCAAACATGGATCTATCCAACATTCTTATTGCAACATAAATCTACATGCAGTGCCAAAGATAAAGAACTATTATACAAGCGAAGATATCGCCAGATCCACTTTCCTCAATACTCTAATGTCTTTTAAAACATTTATTGGCCAAACTCTATATAACTATTCCGATACTTACATGAAAATAAAAAAATTTTAGCCCTTTCCGTAATTTGACAAGCTGATATTCTAGATGTGATATACAAATAATGTATGTAAATATTCAAACAAAAATAATAAATTTTCTCTTTATAAGAGTAGAATCAAAGGACTGAAAGTGCTGGAGGATCGATTATCTGTTTCTTCAGGAAATCTGCACACACATACAATAATGTGAAAATATCCATGGACAACATAGGTCTGCTATCACACATGTGTAAATATCAAGAGTTTCACCATCATACGAGTAAAGTTATAAGCTAGAATGACTGTCACAAATTTTTACCTTTAACCATTTGTGTAAAACTTTACTTTTGGGAGTAGGGAACTTAATATTCTGTATATTTTGAACTGGTGACTGTAATTTCTACTTCACCTATGAAAGTAATCAAACTGAACTTCTTCGATAAATACGTTTTGACAAAACTGAACTTAAAATTCGTAGGTTTGGAACATTTTAATACCATTCAAAAGTTATGGGATATGCCCATATGTTTGATTGTATTGTGCCAATTCATTGATTCGGTTTAACGTCGCACTCAACAGCTAGGGTCATATTGCAAAAGTCAAGCTTTCATGAAGGAGGGAAGACCCTGGGTGCCAATTCTGGCATTATTTCAGTCACCTGGGTGAGAGACCTGGATAGCTCCCGGACATAAAAGAATTCGACCCAAGTAGGGCACGAACCCGCAGCGATGAGGGACAAGTAAACGTCAGTCAATGACCTCAACCACTCGGCAACAGATGCCCATTGTTTGATGCCAAACAATTGTCTGAAGTTTCAAGGCTTTAATGGTTACTGAAAGTGAATTTTAAGAAAGCTAGCAGATTCAAGACGAGCAGTGCCGACTGACGTCAAGAAAGTTATGACAATGGCTCTTCTGTTTTCAAAGAAAAGCTAAAAATTGATAAATCAATCTTTTTGTTATAAATTGATTCAGTATATACCGATTGTAGAACAAGTACGTGCAGCTAACATTAACTATTCCCGTCAGTGGTTCCAAAATACTGCGAGTGCAATATGCCGGTATATGTACGCACACCTGGTGATTACCAGCCTTTCTACCATACTGTTTTAAAGTTTCATAAGTTTATATAAAACAACAACTGAATGTTTTTAATCGCAGGCTATTATCTTTCATATTTAACATATACTAGACTCTGTGAGTATTTCGTAACAAGTAATAATGATGATGATTATTGAATAATTCCTATATAATAAATGTATGTATGAATGTACGCAAAAATTTAGTGTAGCAAAAGAATCGTGGTAAGGTTTAGTTTAAACAATATTTATTTTCCAAAGAAATACATAGTTTTATATACATACACAGTACAAAAGGTGTAACAATATAAACGGAGTCAGAAAATAGCTTCAAAGAAAACTTATATTAATTCATTTACTACTTTGGTAAGAGTTTGAAATTTCAGTTAAAAATTATATTGAGTTATCTTTGTTCTTTGTAAATGACAGCATAATCCAGAAAATGAAATTGATTTCCTTTGATTGTGCATTTCTGTCTATAATAAAATCGTAGTTAAGACATAGATCTATGTGATTTCTGATGAGTACATTACTTTTTTTTTCTTCGAAAGGGAGACATTTTCGTTCCATTTCGAACCACGCATTTACATAAAGTACAACAATTTCCAACGTGTTTAAAGCATAAAAATATGTTGTCAGATTTCAAAAGATCTACAAGTGCCTCTGTAGAGAGTTTTGATAAGTTTCAGTTTTATACCTTAACACATGAAGGCGTATTTTAGACTAGTTTTTCGGAAAATCTTTGAGACACTAAGTAACAACTAGTCAGGCCGAGCACTTTTGGTGATAGAGGCGTTGGCAAGTTACAAAAATCGTTGTTTTTATGTTGAATTCGAGTTTCGTAATTTAAAATTCAAGAGTACCTAGTGGTTCCATAACGTATAACGATGTTCAGATAGTTAATGATCACAAAACACAACATCGGATATGGACACATTATTCGGCCTGACTAGGTGTCTTTAGTGTCTCCAGTCCTGACTTAGAAAAGTGTTCTGATCAAAACCGCGTAAGAAACTAGTTCTATACAGAACAGATACCTCGTTGATTTTAAGTAATTTTTAATGTTTTACCTTAATTTATTCATCAATATCTCATAGTGAAAACAGAATACAAGGTAATGCATTACAATTCTTTTTATTTCATTGAATATAGAACTACTTTGAAGTCGTATTCGCATAAAAATTGTGTTAAGAGTTCGATCGTAAGGGTCTGAAATACTCTGGTAACTTTGGATACGATTGAATAAATCCAATCGATCCCCAAAAAAGTAAATATAAAGTTTCCTTCAAGTAGTTAACTATAGTTACGCTGGTGTTAACATCATTGATAATATTATATGCGTATGTTGTTCTTGTTTCATTTCTAATTGAAAAAAATATTCAACTGCTGCTGATATTATCTTAAGAAATAAGTGTTGCTTGACCGGGAAGCTAGAACAAAGACAAGTTTTACATTGGGCATAGCTTCTTATTCCTCGTTGTAAAATCTTAATTGTCGCAACAATTAATAAAAGCAAGAATTCAACAACATCGTTTCTAACTACTTCTCTGGTAAATAAAAGATTTTAAAAAAACAACAACAATTTTATGAGGAAAGTCATCAGAAATGAGAAATACTAGTTCACATAGTATGCACAAACGCGGTTGTGAACGGTTTAGAAAAGGCACCCTGAGAGCGTACGTTACATGGTTCTGAATCTCTGACAATCGTTAGAGGTTCTATCTTCGTACGTCTTGAATATTCGTCATCGTCCAGTTTCGTCATACCATGGTTTCCCTGGAATTAACTAACCCACCGATGTGTTAGCATCGTAGCTTCGTGTGAAAATAAACGGTACTACGTAATTTTACTAGAATCTTTGTTAAAAGTTCTCCCTTAGAAATACAGCGTAATTACATAAAAGTGTTCCGTATATTTTTTCAGATCTGATTTAATTATTTATTTGTCATTCCCCACAAAGAAGAGTAAATAGAGCAGAAAAGTTCACGTAAACAAACTTCAAATATGTTTAAAGTTTAAAAAGTCAATTAGTTTTACAGAGTTTGACATATTAAAAATCTTTTTGAACACTTTGATTAAATGTACTGTAGTTTAGTGTAACCACACGACAATTCAGACGTAATTTCAACATAGCTTCCATTGTTTGTTTCCGTTAAAAATAAGCATATGATATCAGCATTTGTCAAACTTCTGTTGGTTTTATAGTTTAGAAAATGGTAATTTGATGGAAGTAAATAAGATATATCATTGCATCATCTTTATATTACTACGGCTGTATGTATTTTCATGCGTTATAATGACGCTACATAAAAATGTATATTAGCAACACCCATGTGACTTTTATAAAGACAACACAAGGCGTCAGCATTGGTGCATTATGAGATTCCATTCTAATCATTTTGGGATTATAGGTTTAAAATCAACAACAACTTCCCAGTCATTAGCAAGACTTTTTAATGTTTGTTCACATACAAACTAAATTTAAACCTACAGAAAGCTGGAAATAAAAATATGTTATTAATGTGTACAATCCACGAACAAGCTACCACTACCTATACAGGCTTCATATTGGTAAAAATACGATCATTAACATGATTTTGGGTCTTAATATTACCAAATGATATGCATGTGTGAAATCAACAAGGTAGACAGGACTCGTATATTTTTTGTTTGTTTTGATTTTGCGTTGGAGAACACACTAGAATACTTCGCTTTCTTATGAACATT
This sequence comes from Saxidomus purpurata, assembly GCA_022818135.1. Lineage (NCBI taxonomy): Eukaryota > Metazoa > Mollusca > Bivalvia > Venerida > Veneridae > Saxidomus > Saxidomus purpurata. The sequence goes on along the minus strand of JAFMSR010000816.1, from coordinate 35,953 downwards.
GGTTTGAAGCCACCAGTAATCTGATTTTAGCATTTTCAAACAACTGGTTAAGATAAAACAGATGTCAGCTTAACTGTGAGTTGTAAGCTGTGAACGAATGTGATGTCAAAATAATTAATAATATTAATAAATAAATATCTGAAAATGAAATTTGTTCAAATTTGAAATGAAACTTTGAAAAAGTGTTTCTGTGTTATTTACATATGGACAAATTGCAGGTGGCTCAAACCAAAATCTGAACAATATTTTTATTTTTATAATCACGGGGCATATTTAAAGATGAGCGATACATCGCAACTATTAATTAGACTTCTCGGGACTTAAACTTTTATCAAACAACGGTTGAAACTACAGTATATTTATATATCTATCACCTTAGGTATAAATAATGCGTTATCAAAGTATTTTCCTCTGTCTACAGTTTGCAGGAAGTAATTTTGAAATGCCGCATTTTCTAAAAAGACTGGCGTCAGGCTTCGCTAGGAGTTTAGGACGCCACACAAACAAAGGCTTCAGACGCGATTATGATCGTCAATGCTGTCGCATTTCAATTACCGACGTGAGAAATAATACGGAAGCTATCTACAAGTATTTGACTGTCAGATATTCTACTATCATTTATATTTGACTGGTCACGCCAAATTCCGCCAGGATCATTTCGTTATTTGACAACATGATTCAAGATGTTTGGCCGAAAAAAACAAGCAAAGATTCCTCAGCCGAACTTATTCCGATGTGTGCGACGAGCATCTGGAAAAGTAATGAAATATTCTTCGAAGACCATGATGTGGTTTGCCCTGTGCAGTCTGCATCGCTGTCAAGCACCGGTAATTAAAATAAAATAAAAATAACGTGAAATTGGCATAAATTGATTTTTGCGGTTTGCTGGGTACATTTGTCTGTATTTAGCCAGAAGTTTACGCGCAAACACACACGCGTACCACGCATGTACACACTCTGTTAGGATGATCATTACTTCGTTTCTCTATGAAGTCGCATAGATCAGGCTCAGGAAATAATAAATTATCTATTCTGAACCACGAAAGGCGAAAAATGTACCCAAATTACGAAGTATAGTGCGTTAGGAATAGAAAACGTGTTGCTCTGTACTGTGAAAGTACAAAAAAAAAAATGTATTGAAAAGATTTCCTTAACGCCCTATGGTAAATATGCTTTGATTGCAGACTTATGAATAGAGTATGCTAAGGATGCATGTGATAATGTAGAAAGGGTTGCTAACCATACTGTTAACAGGAAGGAGTGTCGCTATTTTTGCAGGTATTGCGACGTGGAGAATATATCCCAAATGTTGCCAAAAGGAATACTTCGTGGACAAGATATGGAAAAGAGTCAAATGATCATTAGAAAATGTTAAGAGGTATTTACAAAATCTGAGATCAATGACAGAATGTCTAAGTGAAACGTCTGAATAAGGCGTGATGATATAATGTGAAAGATACAGATGTTAAAAGAGCGCATTATTACCCAGAGTTGAAGAACTAGAAAGTCGTGTCGCGCTAATTTCAAAAAACAACGTAAAGAGTTAGCATACAACATTGGCGCGCCCCTTCAGTTCGAAAATCGAGCAAACATTAGAGGACGTAGATTACGACAGACAAATCAATCTCTTGGGGATGCAGATGAAGCCAGCTGTGGGCAAAGGAGTTAAGACGAGCAACAAATTCGTCAAGATGTTCTGACAGGCTGCGACAAGTATATCGTTTGATGTGGGAAAAAGATCCCATGAAGCCTATGAGAATACCAAGTCACAGGAAAACAAATATCATTCGCCAGTCACGGTCATATCAATGTAAACCAATAAGATAATTTGTTAAATTTCAATAAAAATTGCTTAATGAATGAAAAATGCTATAAATTTATTTATGAGAAGTGAAGCTACCTGACTATACAGATCATGTTCTGTCTATAATTGATGAAAAACCAATAATGTACATAATGATCTTACTATAATAAAATAGAAATATCAATACAAAAAGACCAAACTCCATCCCCAGACCACCCCGTAATAAGACCAGTTTCATAAAGTCAGATGGTGGTCTTATTATAGGAGTTTTGCTGTATTAGAACAAAAACTGTTTTAAGTTTCTTAATTGATGCATAGCATCGATATTGATATGTATTGTATCGGTTTATACTTATAAGAAATATTTCATATGCAATTCGGTTATAAACGACTCCTCGGGACCGTCGACAGTCATTCAGTATATCCGTTCGATTTATCCATATAGTTCGCGACTAACAACGATTATGACTTTTGGACCTAGCCGATTGTTTAGTGAAATTGACAGGTACCCATGAGGCAAATAGGTCATCAGGAAGCCTCTTGTTTAAAATTAAATCGGAAAGAGCAATTTTCTATCAAAGAGGATTATACTGTGAAGTTAGATCGAGCTTAAAAACAAAAGATGTTTCATCTGTGTTGTTACAACGAAAGTAGAAAGTAGACAAGAACAAATTGATGCTTATCTGTAACGTGATCAGATTAGAAAATCTGACAGAGTAATGTAAGTAGGAGCTTATCCCGTCCAGCCTCTCCTTCTGTACATGCTAGTATGGTCTCCACCTATCCATGGCCTATTCGTAGTAACCACATAAAAACCTGGGGGTCTGAGGTTAAGAATTGCGACAGAATCAAAAGGTCCGCCGAATACATCAGTTATCTGGGGCACCTGTCTCCGAAAATAACCCGATAACTATAACTAGCCTAAAGTAACACATGGTTTGAACCTGATTTCCTACCGTGATTCTAGAAAAAGCAAGTACAACAGAGACAAAAAGGCAAGCGTTACCTAGACGAAAATCTAGTCAGAATGTGATACACCCAGGCCAATGTGGTGAAAGCGCTCCTAATAAACAATGTGCTATGCATTTTAACTAAATCTAAACCGTAATCTAGAACTCTCCCTGGGAGAAACAGCACGGTAGTCTATCGACTTGAGTACTGGGGGTCACCAATCTTGATAAGATCTAGAAGGCAAGTTAAAGTAATTTACTGAATGGAACAAAATCCGCCCATACCAGACTTTTGTTGTATCGATGCTGCAGGGTTTTCAATGTCAAATCAAATTAAATCACGATCTTTATGGGGAGGTCACACATGCGCTGCTTGCTGCTGTGTGCGACTCATCTTTCCTGAGGTTCGGTGCATTTATTGCGCAGTGAAGACCCGTACATGCATGTTGATGACTACGAATGCGAGGCGTTTTAACCTTATACTGCTCAAGTAGATAAATATCATGGAAATCAGTTCAGTTACGAGGACTGACAACTTTTCGTGTCATCAAGCGCTCTTAAAAAGATTGACCTAAATGAAAAATGAACAAATTGAAGATCCAGACTGAACCTAGACTCATTTAAGGTGACGATGATACAAATCGCTGTATTAAGATCATGGAATAAATTTACGTCATTTCACAATCAGTAAAAGGATAAGAGAAAATATTCCCGTAGGCTGGCATACACGGAAATTCTTGCCGACCACCTCATAGAATCAGTGCAGACCCTGGAAAAGAATCGTCTACAGGCAGAAGTTCTGTGTACCTAAAGTTGAAAAAGAAGCAGAAATGCTGGCAATCTTTAAACATCATCAGCTTTTCTGAAGTTAACAGAACTACCAGGACAAATAGATACACTACTGAACCTGTAGACCAATGAGATATATAACCCAGCATCTGGGTTAGGAGGAGTATTTACCCCCTTGTGAGTTACAAGAAGAGTTTTGTCCTCCCATGATATTTTGAAATGGGACTTTTGTCATCCCTGTATTTTACAGTAGCGATTATGTCCCTCTTTATTCTGCATAGAGGAATGATGAAAGAAGGTCAGTGAACTATCAATCATGCTGAAGTGATAAGGATTTTGTCAGGGTATTTTTTGTCCTACACTGCAAAGCACGGGCCAATATGCACACATAATTATATAGTCTGTGATCGCGATCAATATAATTGTTAATGTCTTTTTATACTGCGGGGTGACAAGCCTATCAATGAACTTAAACAAAAATGGCCGAGTGAACTGTATGAGATCTTGCTGAGCATCCGCTGTGGGCGGAGTAGGCTGCAGTCGTTGCCGGGCGAGATGTCGTCATGACTGGTAGGGAATCTCAACAATGGAACGGTTCCGGATTATGACCGACGCGGCGGTTTTGGATGCAACCATTGGCGGATGGGATGCGGCCGCCCGCTGGGTGAAAGCCCATATGGCCGGATGAGATGTCGTCGTGCCCGGGTGAGTTACAGCAATCCCAGGGTGGACTGCAAACCCCCGCCCGGTGGGCACTGCGGAGCTTCGTGGAGGCGGGTGGGGATGACCGCCGCTGGGGTGGGATGCCGCTGCGGCCGGGTGGAATAACGTCGTTGTCGCCTGGGATGCAACCATCTGCTGATGGGGAGGCCGGCAGCACCCTTGCCGCCGGTGGGTGGGATGAAACCGTCGGCGGGTGGGATGCAGACGCCGCGGGTTTAATGACCTTTGCAACCCGGATGGAATAATAAATCATTCCAGAGCCTCTACCATGGGGATGGATTACAGCTTCTTAAAAATATGACTTATCCCCTTTGAAAAACTAGTGGAGTGAGATAGATTTAAACCAGGAAACCTCCCTTCTCTATCATGTAGTTTGAGCCAGGGGTCGTTTTATCTTGGTAAACCAGTAATACAAGTTAAAATTCCCGATTTGGCCTCCGATACGTTGAAAAGAAGTGACTTCTAAATATTCGTACTCGGATGCACACGAAATAAATCCCGACTCTGTTCGCACGTGCAAAGATGATGCTGTGCAAAAGGAAAATAATTTTGTGTATGATTTTATAATAACAAACTTTTTCCTCAGTAGTTAATACAAATGGAATATACATGTATTTACAAAATGAGTATGTCTATTTTTGTGTTGACAGCATAAGCTCAATTTACTTTATTGATCTTTCATGAATACCTAGCCTTATTAAAGCAAAAACAAATAACAACTTAGTTATTCAGGCATTAGAAGGAGTTCGACTATCAGACTTGACAAAGAGTCCATGTACATGGCTAATGAAAGGGCGTCTATTAAGTTCAACTCTCTCATTAGCAAACCGATTTACTCCCCTATGCTTCGACAGCGATGTTCAAACGAGGCCTCCTTCCTCCGATAAAACGAAACGACGATGTTACAAGTTTGAAATGTTATTCGTTCCGAGTGATAATTGGGCGACATAAGTCAGGGTCAGCTGTAATTATTAAACAAACACAATATTCAGAATACTGTCTTAACACTATGTGTAATAACGAGTACAAAAAAGTGTACTATTGAGAACTTAACAATAACGCTAAAGGCAATGTTTGTACTACCATAACATTGTAGTCTTAAGTATGTAATAAAGGTCCTTTTATTTGAAAGACCCAGAGCTCAAATAATTCAACCAGAGTTTAACAAAGGCTGTAAGCCATGCGGGTGTCTAGTACTCTTTATGAGTTAAAATTTTACAAATAGTAATTCAGAATGAAATTGTTTTTCACTGGTAGAAAATGATTATCTTTTAATGTTTTGTAAAAGTCTAACTTGTTTTGTATATTCATTACCATAGTAACATATATGTATTCTAAAAAATTTGAGTTTGAACCGCATAATCGCAATTTAATGTAAATGATGTGTGTAAATACTGCGCCCTGCGTTATCGACCTGAACTGAGTATTTTATCTTTCCGAATCAGTTTCGTTTGAATTTACAAAAGATAAGTTTATTCAATACAGCGTTGCCGTAAATGCATATGTGATAAGCGTATTTACCAACGGCACATGTCTCCATAAATATTTCTAAATTACTTTTGCTCACGATTTGAGTTCCGTAAGGAGCGTTCGGTACGTATCACCTAAATGTGAATGGTACATGTATAAAATATTGTTATTAATACATACTTTATATTTGTTCGAAGTCAATCTAAAGCTATAGCTGTACATTTCTGCCAAACTTTCAGAAATATTAGATATTTGAGTGTGTGGCGGTGTCTAGTGAATATCCATCAAATTCTGCCACTGGAGTCAAAACTGCCACCTCCCTATCCCAAAGTTCACTTGTCCCTTGCATAGAAACTCTACCAAAGGTGACTACAAGGAATTCCATTCCATGTTGGTTTCCGTGGCAGCAAAAGAAATACTTTAAAAGTCTTCTTGGCAAACATCCTGGGGAATACAGTAGTTGTCACCTATAATTGCATACTCATACTGCATACTACAATGTAATATATTTCAAATTATGGCGGTGGAATCAAAGTTGGCCCGCCTCGTTTAGGTTATACTAATTTATTTAGCTCGGTTTGTGAAGAAAGCTTTCTGGCTTATCGAGTCACTCCTCCGAGTCCGCTTCCTGGAAAAACCAGTACTGGTGTCATATGGGAAATACGGTCGTGAACTTGGTGAGGCTCCGACCCGCAACATCCAGGATGAGCGGCCGATACTAAACCTCTACACTACCGCTCCTTTTAGTTTGGTAGGTCATGCATTCAAAATATATAGAAAAACATTTATTTCAGAAACCGTAAGGCTTAGACCTTAGATAAATTGGTGTGTAGCATTGTATGTTGGGTCGCAAGTGGCCTGTCTCCTGGGTTCACTTGTTTATATTTATATACTTTAATATGAAGCACTTGTACTTTAGCTTTGTTTCCTACAGCCTTATTGTTGACCATGTATAGCAACCAATGGTATCCCATCACAACCCTCTTGTTTTTGAAAGTCTTTTTAAATAAATTTAAATAATTGTTTCTAAATGTCATTAATGCCGTAATTATACCCCAGTTAACAAAGTTTGGGGGTATACCGAAGGTAGCTTGTCCACCGTTTGTCGCGTCCGTCCGTCCAGTCATCCATGACATTTTATTTAGCTATTTCCATCAACCACCCACCTTCGCGCAATAAATCATTAAGGAGTGGTGGTACTAAACCTATCGTGGACATGTTGCACTCATATAATTCGTGCTTTAAAGCAAATTTTGTCAAATATTGTTAAGATTGAGCTCTCATGTTATAACAAATTTCGAAGACAATGTCTTTCCAGTCAAAACAATGAGTGATGAATCTTTACTTTGAGAGAAAAACTTACATAAATAAAACAAGCCGCCATACAAAGCGCTTTCAATAATTATTATAGTACTTAGAAAGCAAAACGTTGGTGATTATACATAACAATACTCAAATTATGCTGAGATGAGTTAGCATCTATTTACGGGAAGCCCAATAGTACCACTTTGTTTTAAATGGATTTTCAGCAAAAATGTATTGAAAATTCGTTATAAGTTGAATATTAAAGATCGCTAAGTTGAAGATTCAACTACTAAGTTGAAAATTCGACTCACTAAGTTGAAAATCCAACCTACTCAATTGAAAATTCAACTTACTAAAGTTGAATATTCAAGATACTAAGTTGAATGTTAAGATACTAGGTTGAATATTCAAGATATAAGTTGAATATTCAAGATACTAAGTTGAAAATTCAACTAACTAAATGAATATTCAAGATACTAAGTTGAATATTCAAGAAGTATAAGTTGAATATTCAAGATACTAAGTTAATATTCAAGATACTAAGTTGAATATTCAAGATACTAAATTGAAAATTCGACTTGCTAAGTTGAAAATTCAAGGTACTAAATTGAAAATTCAACACTAAGTTGAAAATTTAACTTACTAAGTTGAAAATTCAAGATACTAAGTACTAAAATCAGTAACTTGAATTTTCAAACGGTAAATTGAATATTCAACGTAGAATATTAATGGTATCGTGGTATTTGAATATTTCAACTTGGTCTTAATTCAGCGAAATATCTTGAATATTCAACCAATAGGTTGAATATTGGACTTAGTATCTTGAATATTCAGTTAGTAAGTTGAATATTCAGCGGAAAGTTGAATTTTCAGCTTCGAGTATCTTGAATATTCAACTTACTATCTTGGGTTTTCAACTTAGTTATCTTGAAAAATCAATTAAAAATACAAAGTGGCACTATTGGGCTTCCGTATGTATTTCATTTAAGTTTAACCGCAATTTGGCGATGACTTTAGTTCATCAAATATTTACGACGCACGTTACACTCGGCACTATATCGTTATTCTGATAAAGGATTTCGCCGAAACGTTGCTATGATAATGATGATATAAAAGTGTTATTGTAATAATGTGTTGTTGTTAAATTTCCATTATTATTTTGCCTTAGGGAAATCACTTTATAAAATAATATTATAATTTTGATGGAGAAGTTGATATATGAAATATCAATATGTTACAGAGTTACTGAAAGAATAAAATATGTTGTGTAACCTTATCGTTGATTTGTGTTTCAGGTAATCCTGGGTTGTGAACTGTAACAGGCCATTTATCAAAGTTTTACACGATCAAGGGACTGATCATGATTTAAGATTTGAATAATTGGCATCCAATTGTCAATTGTCTGAATATTCATAATGGCATAATTATTAATATATAACCTCAATTGAAGTTTACCTCAACAGATTGATATAAACAAAACAATGAGCAAAGTTGGCCTTAAGTCGCTCAACTGGAAATTTTGTCAAGCTGTATTTCATTTGTGTAATGTTGTGTTACTATATAGTGCTTTATTACTCTGCAGTACAGTGAGGTACTACAGTACATTATATTGATATGTGGTTCTATAGTATTCTACGGAACTTAAGGATGTTGGTTGACCGAGTGAAGATTTATAAAAATTTTAAAACAGTATTAATTATCAATCACTCCACATCTAAAAACTGCATTAGACAAGGGTCTACCGACCTTCCTTTTGCAAAATAAATCAAACGGCACCAGTATGAAAAACCAAAGAAATTGTTTACTCTGGAGCTAAAGAATAGCTAAAATTCAACATTTGTAATATTCACAAATATGATTGAAAAATGATAACGACGTTTTTGTTAGACAGGAAGCATGTCATCCAGCATATATATGACTGCAATTCAAAGAGCCCTGCAGCCCCCACTCACTTGGTTTAGCATATGCATTTCACGATTTCTTTTGTAACTTTAATCAACGCCATTCAGAAATACTTACATTTGTTTGTACGAAGTGATTGAAAGCAGAATAAATACTTTTCTGTACCCTTCTCTCACTGTGTTACAAAACATATTCAGCAATATTAACTTCTAACGCTAATACTTAAGAAATCCGAATGTGTCATAGAAGTGCGGAATGAATAAGTACTGCCTTATAAAAAGGCATGTATTATTCTTTTATCATCTATTCCTTGGTTGTCAGAAAATTGAAGTCGGAACAATCAGAGATAACACGATAGTGACTCTCAACTAAGTTTGAATAATTAACAATTCATCACAATTTCATCGAGCCTTAATACCTTGTTGTACAGAATGTCAGCTTAACCGTAGGAAATCCACCAGAAGTGTGACTTGAACCGATGAAACAAGAACAAAGACAAATTTGTTCAGGCTTAAATAGTTTATTAGAAAATCGAATATAAGGATTATTGAATTAAGCGCATAGAGCTTGAATTTATGAGACGTTTGAATTAAAGTTAGGTGCGAAAGCTTGATTTCCAGTGAGGGTCTTGTGATCAGAATAGCGATTTGACAATCTTACCGATCAAAGAACAAATGATCTGGCAAACTTCTCCAACATATGTAGCCATTTAATCAGTAATGTGTAAAAAGACAAATCAGTTATTTACAAGATAGAACCTGTCATTAAAAGCTAATTCATTTTTACTATTCAACCATGTAAAGATTTTCCACTTCGATCGACCTTAGCTGAAAAAGCTGTATGTTTACCCCGCTGCTAAAAACTTTATGAAGTTGGAGCGATCCACTGACAAAAGAAAAAAGGTTCCAGAAACATCGTTTCTAACTGTTTCGTTGAAATCAGGATTTTAGTGCGAGAAAGGTTTCTAACACGAGAAGAAAAACGACAAACGCGGTTGTAAGCGATTTTGGAAAGAGCACAGTCATGAACATTCCCTGCATGAAGCGTTATGTTACATAGTTCTGAATCTTTAAATCTGGAAGGTGTTACATAAACATGTAATTATCAATCGAATAAAAACAATATCATGTGACTTTATGGCAACCCAAAGCTTTTAAACAATAATTTCATAATAAGATCCATTCTTATAAGTTATAATTTAAAATCAATCATTTTCAAAGTAGCCAATAACGCTTACAGGCATTAGCAAGAGTGTGTACGTTTAAACTGAACATTCAACATGCAGAAAGCTGAAGCAAAGTTCTGTCATGGGTTTATATGAGAAAAATAGCGAAGCTTAGGCCTCGAGCTTTATAAAGTTTCTTGTGCCATCTCATCTAGCATAATCTAAATGTAATGCTACGCACAAAGATCATGCTCAAGAAATAAGAATTAATTTTTTTAATATTGATTTACATAGTCGGGTTCAACAACAATAATCACAAAGTCTCTTCCTAAGGCGTATGTATCTTTATATTAAACCGGACACTTGTAAATAAATATTGCTTGGGTTGACTTCATTATTGTTGGCATGAGTTTGTGCTGAGCATGGAATTATGATCAAGAAAAGTTTGCAAGCACAGAGACAGAAAAAACTATTAAAACATGAAGTATGGAACTACTCAGCTGTCTTGAAGAAGAAGCCCTACAATTATCTTTGCACCAATGAGTGATGATCAATTGTCTATCACTACTTAATCCTCTCAAACCAAATGGAAACAGTAATTATTGACTGGACCCTATGCATGAATGAACAAGCTATCACTAGGATATATCGGTTTAGCGTAAGGTAAAATATACTATAAATAGCATGATTTTGGGTATTAGCATTACCACAATGCGGTAACTGTCAAATCGGCAATGTAGGCATGACAGGTAGATATATATATTTTGTTTTTGGAAATCACACTATACTGTGCTCTAAATGTGATATTATAAGCATTGGATTAGGTCACAGTGTCTTAACTTTGGAAGTTGTATGCACATGGCCCAAAAATTATAAAAACAAATTTCTGACTCTGTTCTTGCTCAAACTGTGAACCAATATAATAATAAAACATTTAATAAGCTCTAATAGATATGTATCCAATATGCTTCAGTTCAAATTTTAAATGACTATGAAATATTGCTTCTGTGTTATTTTCATATATGCAAACTTACAGGTACCTTAAACCGAGTCTAACACTTTTTTTATAATCTAAAGGATATATGAGGCTATAAACTATCACGTCAACTTTTGATTGGACTATCAGAGCTTAAACCTGTTCTCATCCCCTAACTTTAAAGTTTAAAAGATTAAACTATGTTTACATTCTGCATCGTCAATAGTGCTTACATGGTGGTTGTACACATATTATGCGTTGCAGGTGGCAGAGTAAAGTAAAATTTTAAGCATATTTTAAAACGATGGCGTCCAGCTACGCTAGAAATTTAGGAAGGTCTGAAACAAAGGCTGAATATGAAGTAAAGAAGGATGTTAGATATTAGATATTAGAAGGATATTGAGACAGATTTTGAAATGGCGTCTGCCATCCGCAGGTTGCAAGAACATTCACAAGCAAATGCTTTGGACGCAATAAACGATCATCAATATACGCTATGTTCGACGAAGGCATAAATACGAAAGCTTTCTACCAGTGTATTGACGTCGAGATATTCTACTGTCGCAAATGTTTGACGAGTCATAATAAGTTCACCAAGGATCACTATGTTGTTGACAAATATTCAAGATATTTGGCAAAGGCAAAAACAAGTAAGGACTTTATCAGCTGTACTGCCTTCGATATCTGCGACGATCATCCTGGAGAAATTATAAAATATGTTTTGTAAAGACCATGATGAAGTTTGCTGTCGGCAGTTTTGCATCGCCGCAAACACGGAATTTACATTAATTAAAATTACAGTATATCAAAATTAATACGATTAATACCTTTGTAGATACACTATTTGTTTAACTCAAGTTTGCACACGCAAAAACACATAAGCAATTAAATATGATTATACTGCTTTCCACCACATTTGCGTACATCAGGCTCAGGAAAATATATTGTGAGCGAGGTAGAATATATATTATGAACCGAAAAGGGGGAAAATGTACCGGTGGAAATTACGAGAACGTGGGTAGGAGAAAATATAAAACGTGTTGCTCTTCTCTGCGGAAAATACAAAATAATTAAAAGATTCATCACCGTCTCTTAAAAATATGCTACGTTTATTTACTATGACATAATATCCGTTCCAGTGGTGTTCATCGTCTTATAAAAATGATTTGGAGTCCTGATACGTTTAGTAGTTGATAACAACGCTTGAAAGGATGTTATTTCGGTTCTACGCGACCAGATACTACAAAGGTATATAAATGCGAAGCGTTATATTCTACGCTGAACACCCATTTAATATGCGGCACAATATGACGTCATATTTGCAACATATCAATTCCCGCATTGCTATGGTTTAATATAGCATCATTTTTCACTATTTGTATATAGAGACAATAATCATGGGTCATCTTAGAATAATGAATAAAGTATGTTAAAGGACTAAATATGTGATAATGTAGAAGAGCAATATTCATGTTATTATCCGGGAAGCAGTGTCACTTATTTTCCAAGGTCTTGCTATGTGTGTAGAATATAGCCCAAATATTGCCAAAGGCCTACTTCATGGACCAGACTTAAAAGATGAAATCGTCGTTAAAAAAGGTTAACGATGATTTAGAAAATATGAAGATTGAAATGCAGAATGAACTTAAGATTCTGAATGAGGCGCGTGATAATATTATGGAAGAGATACAGAAGTTTAAAAAACGCGGTATTGCCAGAGTCGAAGATTTAGAAGACGTCTAATAAAAAAGAATTGCAAAAAAACAACACAGAGTTAGCGGACAACATATACGCATACAGTTTGAAAATCGAGGACATTACAAAAGATGTGGAAACGACTCTGCAAGCTCAATCCCGCAGCAAATGTCAGTGAGGCTCAGCTGTTCGTTGACATCCACTATGGAGAAATGAGTTAAAAACAAGCAGCAGAGTGCGTTAAACTATCTGCTGACGTGGATGTGAAAAATATAGCCTTTGATGTGGCAAAGGGATCGAAGCATTTAGGAGATACCGAGTCACTTGGGAAAGTCAACCATACATGATCACAGTCTCATATTTATGATCCCCATTACACCAGCAATAGGTAATATATTCATTTTCAATATAAGATTACTAACAGCCAAAGTTTGTAAGTAATAGATAGAGGTACTGTTTGCGATATGCATGTGTATATTACGTTATTTCGAGGAGGCGAGGGCGTATATGAGTCAAGAGTATTCTATCTATTTTGTATGCAGCATACTGTTGTTAACTGTTCTGTAGTGTTACATAGATCATATTTACTATTGTTGATGGTTCATAGATTTAGCTCCTCTTATGCGCAGTAATTTGTTTTCCTATGCAAACAGTTCTCCTGGTCGAACTAATTAAGTGTTGCAGTCATTAGTAGTTGAAAAGACGAGCGTAACATATTTATTGGCATCATTGTCTCTACAGACCCGAGGTGTTTATATGCCTGGACAGCATTGATTAAAACATTAATAGCCCCCACATGCAGAACCAACAAGAAACTACTCAAAATATGTATTAAAGATCATTTAATATGTACCTCGATAATGGCACTGGTTCTTATATGCGGAGGTATGCAAATTATCAAATACGCTAAAATGCATTTAATTGCCTTAAATGCCATTTTAAGCTATTTTTAGACCATTGCCATAGAAACGGGAGTATTTATTTCTATGAAGATTTCTGTCTGAATTATTTTTAGTTAATATGGTGACCATTTTAACTAGATGATTTGTTATGATTTTCAGTTGATATTCCATTCATCAAATTTTGGGGCCACATCCATTACAGTCCACACGCCTTTTATGTAACTCAATATTTATCAATAATATAATATTTATTAATCAAGTGATTTCAAATTGGCCTAGTTATTTGTCCGGGGGTAGTCGTATTGGCCCAAGGCCGAAAGCCAATACGACGCTGCCCGAGGAAAATGCAAGGCCAATATAAATCACTTGAATAACAATAATTTTATTATTCAACTTTAAATATTATTTAAAAAAACAAAAACATTAAGTGAATCTAACATGTTCGCGAGTTGTAGATTAGGAAATCCCACCCAAGGAATAGATACGTCCCAAAAATGAGGCTCTGCCGAGTTTTTTTTTAAATATCTCAGCCCGAGGTTGAATATCAATGAACATGGTAGATTTATTTTTCTCACCATTAGATTCGCATTTTCACAGCCGTAAAAAGAAATAAGTGTAAATACATGTACAGGATGGAATGAAAAAATGAAAAAATCATCTTTTTTCTCAAATTTTGCTTCAAAAACTGCCATAGATAGATGAAAATAGTCGAACTAAGAAAATGAATAAAAAAATAAAAATGAAAATAAAATACAGTCATTTTTGATTTTTATGTGATATGCATAGCTGCTTATAATAAACATAGCAATAGTCCGGCACCGATGGGAGATGAAGCTGATCTTTACCGGTAAATGTGCGAAATATGTATCTCATAGGTGAGCAAAATATTCTTGTAACAAAAACAATTTTATTTGTATTTAGCTTAGTAAAATAAGATATTAGCATGAGTCTAAAACAAAATGGCGTCGTTTAAAATCTAACAGGTAACTTCTAAATATTGGCCCTCTCTTTTTAAACCAATCAGAGATGCTGAATTCCATGTGTTGGCCCTGTTTTTCTCGTATTGGCCCTGCTTCACCATATTAGCTCAGTTATGCTTATATTGTGCTCTACCTGGCTTTCTTATCATGTGCCTAAATTGATCCTATATAAGAGTGTGATGTTTTTAAGTTGAATAATAATCGTTTGTCCTCCTCATTTTTCATCTGCATTAAGGCCAGGACCACATGATAAGTAGCTCTTATTTTGCCAAGAAAGATGTCTTACGCTGGAAGCGACCTTCATTGTACTAAAACATTCATAGCTTATCTTTTTAAATCAATGTACATGTTAGGGAAAGTATATAAAGTATTTTGCAATGATAATGAAAAAAATTCAAGAGAACTGTCATTTGTAAGAGAAAAATTTCCCCGTAGTAGTGTCTCACGGTCCATGACCTTAACCTTTATCTCCATGTGTTGAACATCCGTGCCAATTTGGTTGAGAATCCTTCAATCTTTACCGTATAATTAACCAACAATCGAATCAAAACAGTTTATCCCTACTGGAGGTCAGTGCCCATTTGGGCATTGCTCTCATATCGCGACTATTATCTTATGGTTTACCCTTTAAAACGTGAAGGAGGTGGAGCTAAGGTCTTTTTATAAAAAAGAGAAAAACTGTCTTCCAATAATGCGTAAATGAATTCACTATTTTGGACCTTGTCGTGACCATAACATTTGTTGAATATGAAGTCAATATCAAACCATAAACCATGACAATAATAACCTTCTGTATGTTGATTTAATCTACACGGTAGTCTTTATAATTAATGTTTTTACCGAAACCAGCAGAAGTGATTACTGGCGTAGTGGTATGAAAGGTGAAGTCAAGATCGGCAGGTTTCAGGGTTCGAATCTCAGTCAAAAAATTTTTGTGTGTATTTTATGAAAATTCGTACAGATGTTTCACAATTTCATGTGATTTTAAGTGTGAGTTGAATTTATTATTGAAAGCCTTTACACATTGTTTTGGGTCATGAATATATGCAATACATATAATGACTTAGTCAAGTAAAAATGGGTCCAGATGAGAAATTTGCATTTTGCTTTTTGCATTTTCTGAAAGTGATGCCGTGCCTGGAAATGTTGAAACGAAAATTTCAGGCTTCTATGACCATCATTCCTGAACAAGAGATGTTTTATTCACCCATGTCTAATAGGAGAGTTAGGATGTTGGTTCAATATGGTGTATCAATATTATTTAAAGCTACATCAAAACAGTTCACTGACGTTGATCTATTTTAGTAAAAGTGACATTGACCTATGTATACTTTACCCCGAATTTTTTTACTAAAAACAATCTAAAAACTAAAAATAAATAAAAATCTATTTATAGTAAAAGTGACCTTGACCTTGACCCCAGTAACCAGGACCTTGGTGACCTTGACCTAGTGACTCAAAAACTTCCTCTCACCCAAATACCTACACACCAAGTTTCATTCCAATTAGTAACTCCTAACTCAGGTTATTGAGCAGAAACCATTTTTATTTTTAGTAACGCCTAGACCTTGAACCCTGACCCCAAATGCAATCCCAAACTTCCTCTCTACACAAGCTAAGAACACACAGAGTTTGATTGCAACTAGTCACCTAACTTGAGTTATAAGCTTGGAAACATATTTTTAGTAACAGTTAGCTTGACCTTGACCCTAGTGATCCCAAATGCAATTCTAAAGCGGAATCTTCACGCAGGCTACCTATTCACAAGTTTCATGGTAATTAGTCACTCTAGCTTGACTTAGTGAGAGAAAAACCTTTTCTATTTTTAGTAACCGATGCCCTTGACCTTAAATCATAGTGACCCAAATACAATCCCAAGGTGTCTTCACATAAAGATACCTACTACGACCAACTTTCATGGTAATTAGTCACTCCTAGCTTGACTTATTGAGAGAAAACCTTTTTTTTCTATTTTAGTAGCAGTGCCCATGACATTAAACCTAGTGACTAAATACAATCCCAAGGGTATCTTCATGCAAGCTACCTACAGACCAAGTTTCATTGCAATTGGTCGCTTCTAACTAAGTTATCGAGCAGAAACCAATGTTTGACGACCGCCGCCCCAGGCATTCGACATTATCATTCGAATAAGTAGGGTTTTATCAAAACCTGCTTAACAAAGAGACATAATTAAAAAAAGATAAAATAGAGTAGTTGTTCCAGAGGCAATTGCACTTTTCTGTTATTGTGCTCTATCACTATGACTTAGCAAAGAAATTCCCTTCCCGTACTTTTCGGTTATGCTAGGGACAGATTATGCTCTGTACAAGATAAATCAATGAAAGGAGACAACTAAAGAAAAACTACACAGAGTTGTTCTAGAGCTCTGCAGTTCCTAGTGTCCTCTCTCAGTATTTGCAATTTGAAGGAATTTCTATAGTATAGTCTAAATTATGCTCAAGACCAGAAAAAATGTAATAAAGAGGATTGCAAATATTCATAGTCCATTAAAAATTCTTGGACTGACTTTCGGTCATTGTGGTCTATGACTGGAATAAGTTTAAGTAATTACCTGCAATTACTTTTAGATTATGCTCCGGACAAAAGAAATATAAAGACAAGAGCTGTCGGTGGGACAGCGCGCTCGACTATTTAGTGCTTGCCAATGAAACTAGGGAATTTTGACAGTTCAGGGCACACAAGACTATAACTCGAAATTTCTAAATTCAAACCAAGAATCGTATTTTAACAGAGTTATCTTCTCTTGCTTACAGATAGGTCAAATGGTGGTACATAAATTCTCAACTTTCAAAGTAATATCTCAAATAGTTATGTCAACAAGTGGTCAGGGATGAAAATTTTAACTGAGTTTCTAAGTCAAAAGAGCCCCATAATTCAAAAAAAAGCCAAGTTTTCCAGCACTTTCAAATCAATATACTAACAGTTAAGTCAAAATAATAGAAAATTTTGACTGCGTTTCTAAAGTCAAGAGGGAATATATTCAAATAAAATCCAAATATTCAACTTTCAAATCAATATCTCAAAGAGTTTAGTCAAAAGTGGACTAGTACGAAAAACTTAACCAAGATTTCAAATCGATAAATGGCCTATTTCCAAAAACAAATCCCTGACAGAGTAACCTTCTCTTGCCTATAGCTGGGGTAATGATGTAAACAAGCATTCAAAGTTTCAAAGCAATATCTCAAAGGGTTAAGGCAATAAGTGGATTTTACCCATATTAAATGTATTTTCTAAAGTAAAAGGGCATAATTCTGGCAAAAACCTTGACAGAGTTATGTACTCTTGTCTGTTGATATAGGTCATGATGGTAAACAAGTATGGTTAGTTTCAAAGCAATACCTCTAATGGTTTTGAAATAAAGTGAGGGCACGAAAAATTAACCAAGCTCAATACACTTTCTAAGTCAAAAGTAATACATTTCTGTCAAAAACCTTGACAAAGTTATGTTCTCTTGTCTGTAGATGAATGTTATGATGGTAAACAAGAATGGTAAGTTTCAAAGCCATACCTTTAATAGTTTTGAAATAAAGTGTGGTGGTAGGAAAAACTAGCAAGGTGTGACACCAACGCGGACGCCGACGCCGGGGCGAGTAGGATACATGATGGCTCCCCTTTTCTTCGAAAGTCAGGCTCAAAAATGGAACAAAAGTGGATAACTAGAAATAAGCATAAGTTAAGGTTCTTTTGCCTATTTGCCTTTCCTTATTGTGCTCTATCACTGAAATAAGCTTCAAGCAATTCCCTTCCAGTACTTTTTGGAGTATTGCTCCGGACAAGAAAAATTCAAGAAAATGTAACAAAAAGGATACTTATTAAAGAATAAGGCGAGGTAACGTTAAGGTTCTCAGGAAGTTGCACCTTGCCTCATTGTGCTATATCATTGTATAAAAGGTTTAAGTAATTCCCTTGAGTACTTTTGGAATTGCAGTAGTCGTAAAGTAACAGTTGTCAGGAACGCACCGAAACACGCACGATAGACGCTCGAAACACGCACGTTACGTACGAGTAATTACACAGTCCACGATTCAGAACGATGACGATCATAAGAGAGCGCAGGTTGCATGCCTGCCGATAGACAGAGTACGTTATACGATTACTTTGGCCTTTTACATTACTTATTTTTTATTTTTTCAAAAAATCTGTTTGTTTTGTTTCTCTTTAACAATTTTGTTGTTTCTTATACCGTTAATGGGACCAAAAATGATACCTATTGATAACAGGTTTCACTTGCCTACACAATAGGAAAAAAACTTCAGTGAAGTTTCTAAAATATCCCCAGTTTACCTAGGTGCGAAATAATTTGAATAAATGTCAAATTTGAATTTTAATATTGACCCTGAGGTGCAAGAAAATGGGCCGGTGTTATTTGCTGTCAACACATTTCTTTAAACGCCACTAGACTACACTGTCCATTTGTATAAATCTTTTATGTTTTAAGTAAATTTTGTGTGGCAGTTATTTTTATAACGATTACGAAGATTACCCTAAACAAGATGTTATTTTTAATTAGGTACTGTACATTATTTTGTAGTTCTGCTCAGGCAAAATGTGTAAAAATATCGATGAATTGTCATATTAGTTTTATCTTCCTAATAAATTTTCAATAGTTAACCTTCTAAAGTAGTTTATATTCCCTATCCTGTGTTTATTCACAATAAATGTCCACATTGTCTACTGACTGAAGATAATGCCGTGACAGCAACAGTTTAGATATTAAAGAAAAACTTCCTTATATAACTATTATAAAAATTCAGTTTCATAATGTAACCTCTCTCTCGTCTATCGGAAGTCATTATTGTCCGTATTGCACTGACAATGAAAAAATAATACAATGTAACGCAGCACTTAATTTATTTTTGCGGAGATGAACACGCTGAAAAAGGCAATTCACGAGTAAATAAAACATGAATCGTTTACCGTAAAAGCTATCGTGTACCGGAATCGTGTATCGTATATCTTGTATAGTATATCGTGTATAGTATATCGTGTATCGTATATCGTATGTCTTGTAGTATATCGTGTATAATATTCGTGTATAATATATCGTGTATAGTATATCTTGTATAGTATATCGTGTATAGTATATCGTATATGGTATATCATTTTATCATATATCGTGTATAGTATATCGTGTATCGTATATCTTTATAGTATATCGTGTATAGTATATCGTGTATAGTATATCGTGTATAGTATATCGTGTCTGTATATCGTGTATAATATATCGTGTATCATATATCTTGTATAGTATATCGTGTATAGTATATCGTGTATGGTATATCGTGTATAGTATATCGTTAATATCGTATATCGTGTATCGTATATCATGTATAGATATCTTGTATAATATATACGTGTATAGTATATCGTGTATAGTATATCGTGTATCGTATATCGTGTATCGTATATCGTGTATAATATATCGTGTATCGTATATCGTGCTTAGTATATCGTGTATAGTATATCGTGTATAGATTATCTTGTATAGTATATCGTGTATAGTATATGTCGTGTGAAGTATATGTCGTATAGTATATCGTGTATAGTATATCGTGTTATAGTATATGACTATATAGTATATCGTGTATAGTATATCGTGTATAGTATATCGTGTCATCGTATGTCGTGTATCGTATGTGGATCGTATATTATTAATATGCTATGCTCGTGTATAATGCGAAGTCGTATGGAATATCATTAACTTAAGATTATGCTTGTATAATTATATCGTGTATAGTATATCGTGTATGATTATATCGTGTATAGTATATCGTGTATAATATATGTAGTATAGTATATCGTGTATAGTATATCGTGTATAGTATATCGTGTATCGTATATCGTGTATCGTATTCGTGAATCGTATATCGTGTATCGTATATCGTGTATCGGATGTCGTGTATCGTATATATCGTGTATCGTATATCATGTATAGTATATCGTGTATAGTATATCTTGTATAGTATATCGTGTATAGTATATCTGTATAGTATATCGAGTATAGTATATCGTGTATAATATATCGTGTATGTATATCGTATATCGTGTATAGTATATCGTGTATAGTATATCGTGAATAGTACCGTACCGCCGCGTTTAACTTCCGCGTTTTCGGGAAAATAACCGTTTTCGTTCGTTTTACCATGCGGTAATCGTTAACCGTGTAACCGTTAAAAACGAGAATTCCCTTCTGCATGCGTACCGTGAAACGTGAATTTACATTTGCGCATGCGCCCTTGGGCGTGAAAACGACAATACATGCGCATATATATTTTTTCTCGCCATTTTAGGGCACAATCAGTAAAAACTTTCGCAATTAGTTTACATTGTTCTCAAGGCTTTACCGTCAATAAATTCGGTCAAATACTGACCATCGTTTCGGAAATGTTCAACTAAGAAAATGACTGGTCACATATAGTACATTTGATTTAATAAAAAATGTTTGAATTCCAAATCGGAAATGTTTAAATTTTAAGTCAGTTTCACTTCATATCTACATTTTGGTTTTATACACTTGGAGTTTCATCAAAATCTCAAATAAATTAAAATGTTACAATTAAATAGATACTATCATGACCAGTTACACTAGGCCTAAGAAAGGGGTTGAGGAGCTGTACTGGTGATGAGCGGAAATTATTCATTATGATGTAATGAAGAATGGTAAAAACTAAAGTATAAGCAATAATATTGTCACACTAGTTAAAATAACTTCAGCCATGGTAATCGATTTGTTGCCTCATGCACCAGCTTACCTCCACTTAGCTTAGCTGTAACTCACTGCAAATATTCCTGTAACAAGGGGATCCCGAGTATATAACATTCCAGATTTAGCCGATAATCTACAAACATTTAAATGCCAAATAAATTTGAAATCAAGTGAATAGCCAGAATCATTTATAAATATTTCTGCAATAAACTGTACCTCTCATGGCTATCAATGGGCCTAAAGTAACGATAGAAAGTTGCTTATAGTTCTAAATTATTCTTCATCTCAGGCAATCTACCCCGAGCACTCTCTGATGGGCGAAGGTCCCTGTCTCCGCCGGCCGAGGGACGGTCGCCCCCAAGGGAACCTTTCCCAGCGTTGAAAGACGGGAAAGCTCGCCTCTTTGGCCGGCGAATGACCATCTCCGGGAAGGGACACCGGGGCAGGCGCTGTTTGGGGAACGTTCGCCTCTCTGACCGGCGAACGACCATGTCGGAGGGGGCAATCTATCTCCGAATAAAAATATCTCCTGTATTTTATCGTTGAATAAAATATAGTAGGACTTTAGTTGCGTAGTATGTTTCATCCAAACGACTTTCTTCAAAACTATCTCAAACTTTATTTAACGTGTAGTATAACTTCATTGTATCCATGAAACGAAATACGATTGGACGCACTTGTTTGCATATGTCACGTCATTTACCACCACATTGTCCTTGGAAAAATATTTTGAATTTTTTCATCGTTAATTAAAATTTGGCTTTTCCTATTTGTTTATATATAGGAAAGCAGCCGCTTGTGTTAGAATGTAATTTTGAAATAAATAAAAAGTGATAAAGTTTAAACTTCATTTAAATTGTTTTTAGTCACCGGTCAGCCTAAGTTTTCCCCGGGCAGAGTCTGTACATTACTATGAACCCTGTCCTGGAGTGTGCATGAACTACCCAGAAGACTTCCCTCGAATTCAGGTTTAAAAGACAGATGCAAATGACAGGAATCGAGGTACTAAGATCCTAGCTCTTTTTACACAAATAGTCCCTTGGTTTTGTGTCCCAATGTATTGTACCGATACATGAGACTTTCTGTTTCAAACCAGTTCATCTCCTATGTGGTATAAAACACTGAAACTTCCTAGTACCCTGGATGGTATTCAAACCAGGGACTTCCCAGATTGAGTATTCCAGAGCGTAAACCACTGCACACCACCAAAATATTTCAGTAAAAGAATCAGTACAGTATTGCATTTGTTGTAAGCTTATAATTCTTATCAACACATTTGCACCTACTCTTCTCTTGTAACAAAATCAGTTAATTTCAAGGTATGATGGTATTAACGTTTTCCAGGTGTATCTTATCACACTTACCCTGGTAATTGTACTGGCATCGTGACATCTTGCTGTAAACCAAGCTTCCTTATTCATGTTCACGTAACGTATCACTTCTTTTAACTGATCTTTATGTTTGGATCCATAATTCAATCGCCTGCTGGACTAAGTAACCACAATTCACCAGATTGATCTCGGCTCATCACTGACATTAATACTATTAGTTATCTTGTGGATGAACATGTTAACCTTAGAGGCTGCATGTTCTGTTGTAAAAAGAACGAGTAATGTCTGTAGTGCCAGGACTCTCCCCGTATCTGGACCATACCAATAAAAACTAGACCTATCACTAAAATGTTATTAATACCCCGAAAAGAAGACTGTTTTATAACCTGAAAAAGTAGTAACAGAATACCTTGCAAAAAACTAAAAATGAGAATGTTGTTGTAGCAGCAATAATTCTGTAATTTGTCAGGATAGAGTAATGGTTCTTGTACACTGCACTTCCTCTAATTGTGCTGGACCACTTTATGAAATTGTATTGAATTCAAACCTGTAGTTTTCAAGTTATGCTCCAAACAAGGAAAAAATAAAGGGCAATAAATCTTAAATGAGTACAGATAGAGTAATGGTTCTTGTGCACTGCACTTCCTCTCAATGTATACGACTTGTAATTGTATGAAGTTGTGGTGAATTCAACCAGTAGTTTTCAAAGCAATGCTCCAAACAAGGAAAAAAACAAGGGCAATAACTCTGTAGTCAAGATAGACTAATGGTTCCTGTGCACTGCACTTCCTCTCACTGTGTTTGACCATTGTTATGAAGTTGTACAGAATTCAAACAAGTAGTTTTCAAGAAGTTATGCTCAGACAAGGAAAAGTAACAAAGGGCAATATCTCTGTAATTAGTCAAGATAGAGTTATGGTTCTTGTACACTGCACTTCTCTCAATGTGCTTGACCATTGTATGAAGTTGCTATTCAATTCCAACTAGTAGTTTTCCGTTATGCTCCAGACAAGGAAAATGCAACAGACCGCCTGCCCACCCGACCGACCAACCACCGGGGACTCATATAAACCCCCTAAAACTTCGTTTCAGGGGTATAATAATAAAGTAACATCATGCTATTATTATAAATATAATATATAAAGTTAGCATAACTTATTTTTAATGCATCACAAGAGGGCATCCATAAGACAGCTAGCTCAACTTTTCACAGTGTTTACCGATAAATAAAATGTTTGGGCAGTAAAAAGCGAAGACAAGAATCTGTGTATTATCAAAGTTCAAAGAATGATCGTAAAGAGCAAGATATTAAATTAAGAGTAACCCTGAACATACAACAAAGTTTTAAATTAATGCTTAAGTGATTACTGATATGTGTGCCCTGTATCACACAAGACTTTGAATTGATAACTATAAGGGGAAGCTTCAACAACAACAATCATGTTCTTCTTTATGATTTATAAGATCATCAACATTTCAGCTGATGCGTCTGGAAAGTACATGATTGTATTAACCATAAACTAAGATTGGTGTTGAAAAGAACACTTATTAATAAACCCTCTTACACTTTGTCAAAAATAGCCAATACTTTTGTGACAAAATCTAAGTACAAAAAGGACATAACTCTGTAACCTATTATGTGACCTTACTAATTTTGTGGCATCACGTTCTTTTTGTCATTAACAATACAATTTGAAAAATTTGATATTAAAAATGCTTACTCTCAGATTTTGGTTAAAAATAAAGATCTCAAAACTGCATGTAAATAACGTATTTTTTAGAACATATGGTCATATAAAAGGCTCCATAGAAAATTTGAGTCAGGTATATCTCTAAATTTACAAATATAAAAAACGCTTTTGAAATTTCAATATAAACATGATTAGTGGCAGTTCCATGTAACCAACATTTTACATCAATTTCTTCCTAGATTCTTGCTTATATTTTGATTCTGGACAGTCTTTCATTTTATTCTAATGAATAAAGTGTCAATCTTTAAAAAAAAAAATCAACAGTAACTGAGAGCAAGCAGCTATAAGAAATGTCAAAGTTATCAGGTTATAGCCAATGTTAGGTTTTCGTGACACAATCAAAAAAGTACAAAAGGGGCCTAACTCTGTCAAAGCAAGACCTTGACATACAAAATTTGAGTACATTACAACCCTATGTCATTAGCAATACAATTTGAAAGTAGATGAAGAGATCTTAAAAAATGGCAAAATTATAGCCAACATTAAGATTTTGGTGACAAAATCTAAGCACAAAAAGGCATAACTTTGTCAGATATACCTTACCTACAAAATCTGGTGGCATGACGACTTTTTTATCATAAGCAATACAATTGGAAAGTTTGATAAAAAAATATTAAGAAATGGCAAAGTTATAGCCAACATTAAGTTTATGTGACGGACTGACCGACATTATATTCTCTTTCAAAATTTCAAAGCATATTCTGACCATTTGATATTAAATTCAAAGCTAACATTTGATCGCCATTTCCACTGCAAATACTTGGAAATTTATCTCATGTATTGGGCATCATTGTCAAGTGTTTCTAGTGAACTATTTAAACCAGATGCCCATGTGCAACATGTCAAGCTCACCATATATCAAAATGGGTAACTCTAACCAAGCAGAGATGGGTCAAAATATACCTGAATATGATGTAACATGCATATTGTGCTACAGAAAAGTGGTCTCGATTTTCTCTACGGCACAGTAATAAAAAGTTACAATATAAGCTATTTATAGTAACAACAAAGGGAAGTAATTCTAAAAACAAAGGGTAGCCATGGTGGTGAACATTTGGACAAAGTAACATCAAAATCCCTCTATGCATGAAGAAGAAATGCTCAGACAACTTAAGATATTTTGACTTTGAACTTTAACCTCTGAGTGTGACCTTGACCTTAGACTTAGGGACTGGTTCTTGCGCATGACACTCCGTCTGATGATGGTGAACATTTGTGCCAAGTTAAATTAAATCCCTCCATGCATGAAAGATATGCTCTGGACAGTCATTCTTGAATTTGACCTTTAACCTCAAATGTGACCTTCACTTTAGACCTAGGGACCTGGTTCTTGCGCATGACCTCCCTCTCGGGATGGGAACATTTGTGCCATGTAACATCAAAATCCCTTCATGCATGAAAAAGATATGGTCCGGACAAAATCGGACTGACGGACGCAAGCATATACACCGAACCGCCAAACGTTACAACTATATCAGGCTCACTGCAGGCGGGCTCAATAAAAATTTAAATCTTCACACAACTGCCCTAAATTTCACACTTTTCTGTTGTCTTCATTAAAAACCATCAGTATCTAATCAATATTCTAATTTGACAATACAGTCAAACTTGTGCAAAAGGGTCACCTTTAACTAGAGGTCACCTGCTAACAACAGCCAGTCAGAATATCCCCATCCAAATTTGCTCTTTCAAAGACTGGGAACAGCAGTCACCTGCCGTCCGCGGTCAGTGGCCAGTGAAAAGGCATCCTGTAATCGGAACTGTGATGCGAACGCCCACTGAAATTTTAACAGCTGGCTTTTGTTTCTTGTAAAGTTGTTTGCACCTCAAAGACGGGCGCAATAAATTAAGATGCTTTTGATAATTAGAAGAGGTTCTAACATTTAATTGTCACCTTCATCTGAAGCAAACACATGCAATTAATCAGATGAAACTGTCCGGTAATTACTGAAAATCGGCTCTTTTAATTGCTTGATTGTTTATTTGATGTAGAATATCTTCACAATTTGGAGTTGCATTTACATTGTGCAACTAAATAATTGTTTATTTCAGCTTATTAATGCATTCACGTTAAAGCTGCTCGCTCTCAGTTACCGTTAAAAAAGGTATTTTTCAAAAGGGTTGACATTTTTATTCATCAGTATAAAACTAAAGCCTAGGATAAAAATAAGCAAAAGATCTAGGTAGGAATTTGCGGAAATCGATTGAAAATGTTGGTTACAAGGCACCGCTACACTATAATGGTAGGGTATTTTTTCAAAATTTAGAGATGTACGTGACATGAATTATACTGGAGTCTTTTTATAACACCATAATGTTCAAAAATACATTATTTACATACAGTTCATGCAGTTTGAAGAAATTTATTATTTTACCAAAATCTTAGAGCGAGCGCTTTAAGTTAATTGTTTGATTTATTACAATTAAACTGAAAAACACGCAGTTTATCTGGCAATTAATTGATAATAAAACTCGATTTGATAAACAATGTTTCGTATGATGAAACTATATCAACTGTCTACATCTCCAAACAAAAGTCACCTGTTAACAACAGCCAATTTTGTGGTTTCCATTTATATATGATTGAGCCGCCGTTGTTCATAAGTTTGACTGCATGTGACAAACTGATCAGGTTACCCAAAGTTATTACTCCATTTCTCGAAGTTAATTATTCCAGCAATTATCCATTATAATACTGATACTAATCACCAAATCAGCACAAAACCTTGCATTATATCTATGAGTACAAAAATGACGCTAAGTCGCTCTTTTTAGGTGTAGTGCATTTCCCCATTATTACCGTCATCATACATTTCTACTCCAGCATTTTTGTTTGTTTTATCTTGGTGTGTTTGCTCTATTTATGTCTTCTTGAATCTCTACTTTTACAAATAATTGCTACTGAAATAAAACATCCTTCCTGAAGTGTAAGTTCCAACAAAATCTTCAATTCAGAATTTCCAGCTTTAACTCTTTACAGGTTGAGGGATCATCACAAAAACATCATTTTCACACTGCAAGGGTTGACTGTTTTCCTACAGTTTCATATGTTGGTGTTTGAACTTCCTGCTTGTGACACTTATTCTCATCATACTCATAGGCATGATTTCTACAAAAAATAAAGAATATCAGTATGTCTATATATTCTAAAAATCATTCAATTTGCATAGAAAAGCAGAATAATTTGCTACCAACAAGGCAGAAAAGGTTCAAAACTATGATAACATTATTAAGATAAAAATGTGTACAAAAAGACACAGTGTCTCAGGTAAAAGCCAAGTATAGCTATTAAGCACAATTTCACTGCTTTCTCAGATTTGGCAAAAATCAGAGACACTCCTTCTTTCAATAGTGCTATAATTTTGTTGGATTTAATTTTTTAATAACACGGTTCAACTATGCTTTGAGTCAGTGCTATATGTGAGAAACATCTGGATCTACACTACTTTGCTTTGTGATACTGTAGTTTATAAGTTATGCAATCTTACATAACATACTGATAAGGATTTCAATACTGCCTGGGGCAATCAATAATTTTTTAAAGTGCAACAATAAAATTTAAAGGTCTCATATTTCAACAACAGGACCTTTATAAAACAGAGGAACAAATAAAAATGAATTATACTCATGTTTCATGATAAAATTGGTGTAGAGCTAAATAACTAGTATGTACTTTTCTTTGAAAGGACAATTTCATATGCCAAATATATAGTCAGATTTCATATATATTTTTATATAATAAATCAAGTGATTTTTGTCTAAAGGGACCTATGCTTGCTAATATTGTACCAGTGTGGTTTTAAAGTTATTTCAATTTTGTCTACTAATAACAGACAATTCATGAGGATTATTTCTCACATTATTTTAAAAGTAAGCATTGTTCTAGCCATTCATGTATTATGGTCAATCTGAACTTTATAACTTGAAAAATCAAAATAAATATATACCACTGTCTTCATCTAAATGATAGTGGGAATAAATTACACCTTCCATTAAATGTATTAAAGGCCATGTTTAAAAAGGAACACAATGAAATGGTGGTTTCCTACAATGGCATGTACTGCACAATTTACCTGATAATACTGTCATTAATCAACAATTTGAAAAATATTTAAAAAGCTAAAAAAAAACCACCCCTACATTCAAATTTTAGAAATACAACTTTAATAGTGAAAATAAGGGATGTACATGTAGTAATAAGCATGTAGTTATTAGACTAAGTGTGAAACATTGTGAAATGAAGCTAATAATATACATTAAATTTACATGTTTCCTTTCACTATATAACAAAAAATTTAAAAATTTTTTTTTATTTTGTTTTACTAACAGGATAATAATTGGGATAATCTGAAGCATCAAAACTTTCAGAAAGTTGCATTTATCACTGCATTAGGTGCATAAAAACATCATTTAACCGTTTAATACCACTCTGGTAGAAAGTGTTCCCTACTTTGTTTCCAGCACAGATCATGATCATTCTGCCCGGCAGAAACCCTAATATTTTCGTTTGAAAGTTTTTAACAAAAGCTGAGAAAATTAATTACTACTTTACCTAATTTGACTTGGCAGCTTTAGGCCGAGGATTTTTCCACAGAAATGACGTCATATTCTCCCGTATTCAAGGAGGTCTGAAGGAATATGTAAAACTTGAAATTTTAACAAACTGAGTAATTCCGTCTAGGTCGGAGGCGTTCAGTACTCCCATTACGATAGGATAGAAAGCAAAGAAGAAACCTTGTACAGGTTCGACGCGGTTAATGCGTAGTGTAAACGAACACGCATATGAGTTACGAATACCAGTATTTTGGCCTGAGACAACAGATTCTGCACAGGTTCAGTGCGATCATGATCTACATTAAGTTGCAAAGGTAATGCTTTAATGAGCAAAATGAAATTCAAAATGCAAAATAAAGGCACTGGAATTTATATTTTTCACTGTCGCAGTAAAAACTTTGCCCTTTTCACCGGTAAAATTTAGGATATATCGATTCGGAAGAACAGCATTGAGTTGTAAACGCAAGATCTTGAGTTACCTTGCAGAGTTTTTGTGATTTCATAACAGTAGAGTAGTATAAGAGCGGGTATGGTGGTATTAATCATTCGTCTATCGATTATGGATAATACCGACGATCTCACAAGTAGCCTTCAAAATAAAACAAAAATACCATTGATGCAAAGCATCAAGGGCGCGCGAAAATAGTTTTATTTCAACATTTAGTAGTTATACGGTTTTTGCATATCGCGATGTAGCCTGACAAACCTCTGAGCTAGTGGAAGGAGCAATTGCAGAAATCGTTGATATGACTGCAATCTGTTTCTTTCATATGCCATGTTGTCTCGCTGGATGTCAGTTGTCGAATGATACATAGAGAATTGCATACTTTTTTGCAAAAACACATATGGACTCGTAAATACTTGTAACTAACTCGCAACTATTCGTAACAACACGTTAACAGGTCGTTATTTACACGTAAAAGCTTTATTTAGATGAATCGTAACATTCCGTAACATACTCGTAGCAATCCATAAAAAGCTTGTATTGCTCGTATTTATCCGTGGTAACTCGGAAGCAATTTTGCCGTAAATATATCGTAATAACTCATAAAAGTGACCAAATCGTAATGATCCGTGTACATTTACGAATTTGTGTTGGCATACGTAAGATTCGTAAGACAAATCCGTGTGTGTGAAGGTAGCATTACTTTTATTCTCATGTTTAATCTGTAAAATTAATCAAAATCAATGCTTCTCAATTTTATACGTTCTCAAGTAATGTACATGTGTGGCGTTATATAGCTAAATTAGCTTTTGATAAGCAATCATTATTAGTTTGATTTGAATGTAAAATTTTGTGAATATTTGCAGAAAACATTTAAAATCATGGTGGTTTTAAGGTAGGTCCACACCTACGTCTGAATTTTTCAACCTCCTCAGAAAACGGTCATCGATTTTGCATAGGCAGTCTACGATGTATGTACTTTAATGTGTTGCTATTTGATAGGAACACGCTCACGAGACGTTGACGTCATGACGTCGTCAAGCAGTCTACCCATTTTCTTTAGGCGCTTCATACAAACGTTCGTTTCTCTGGTATTTATTAATATTTTGAAGATTAAAGTTTTATTTCTCCAGAAACATTTAAGCCTAACTTTTTGTGCATTTTTTGAAATATTGAATATATTTATTGGTAATTCGAATGATATTGCGCCAATTTTGACGTAAATAACGTAGTATTTATCAGCTACCTCTGAACACGTTTTCCGTTTACGAAAAAGTTTGTCCGGTGACCCAATCTTATTTTTCAAATTTATTACTACCATAGTGTAGATGGTTCAAAATATCAAAAAAATCAATAGGTCATCTAAGTAGATTTTTTTAATTTTGAAATTTAGTTACGGTTATGCGTTATTTTTTGTGCGTCAAAATGTAACGTTAACGTCGTTATTTCAACTGCAATATCAGGCAATGGTTTATTTCTTTACAACCGGACGCTGTCTAAACAAAAAAAAACATTTTTTAAAGTCATAAATCTATTTAATAATATAAGTTTTATATTAAAGCAACACTGATCTTATGTTAATATGTTATCGCTGATCATGAGAGGAAACATTAGCCACATGGAATGTACTTTAAAACATCTAGGCATTTAAAAAAATGTCATCGTAGGTACCCATTTGCAGCTGGACGGGCTGAGGCATGTGTGACATAAGTGTCATTACTCAAGGGCACACCGGATGCCTTGCCGTTTTTTTCCTTCAACTGAAGGCGTCGTTTCTTGAATTGTCCAGTTTCTTGTTTTGTCCGCCGGTGTTCACGCTTTCCACCCAACCCTATAAACATTATCTATCGAGCGTATACTTTCCTGGGCTCACATTATGCTGTTTCATTTACCCGAAAAATAGATAATTGAAAGAAATAATGTTTTACGGTTAGTAAGTTTACTGATCATGAGTGTTGCGCCGACAGCAATTAATCCGTTTATACATAACCTAGTTTGGATAATGTGACAGTGACGTAACCGATATATGTGTACACAAAAGTTTACAAGCATTGTGTAAATAGGTAGAGCATGTATATACGAAAGGTTTATAGGCTTTAAAATACATGAACATATGATAGAACGGGTGCGTTGGCCCAGTGGGTAAGGCGCTGGATGTCCACAAAAAAAGATTTTGAGGACTGGTTCGATCCTCCTCAAAGCTTTTATTTTTTTTTCCATTGAATTATTTCAGTATTACTTCAGATAAACTTTTAATATTGTACATACATGTTTTACAATCTTTTTAAACAAACAATAAACTTTGAAAGATTCTATAACCATTTCAAGCATTGAGCATTTCGTGCTTACTGTCATCCGTGTGTTATGGAATTATGAATATGTACATTGAACTAGTACAATGTACTACCAACATTACGATGATTTGTCCAAGACAACTCTTCAGCAAGTAATAAAGGTACCTTGTTCCTTTTAACTGTTGGTGTTTGGTGAATTTAGGGCAAAGGCTAAAATTATTTTCATTTGATTGTTTAATTTGTTCTAAGTACAATCAGAATAAAAGGATGAATTAAAATGATTATAGAAGTAAAACATATCAATGAAACAAAAAGTAGAAATAAATTAAAACGATCTTACTAATAAAAAGAGAGTAACATTTTTATGTACATGTCCCTATATGAACTCCTGTTCGACAAAACCAAAATAATCAGAAACCGGAGTCGTTACCTACTGCACTATAGTGACATCGACTGTATGTAATGTACAATATAATATATATTGACATTAATACACCTAGTGCTCTCCCTAGTGATAAGATAACATTTTTACCCGATAAAAGTAGACTTTTCTGTTGCGTCATTGTAAAATTATCCTTACCGGACAGTACATGTATTTTAAAATGGGATCTTTTGATTTCCAATTTATGCCTTTCTGTTTATCTAAACAAAGGCATTATTCGTAATGGTGATCCAACAGACTGACGAACTAAATTCTGACCAGACGACAACCGAAGTGTCGTCTGCTTCGAAGCGTAGCTGCTTGAAACTACATTGTATATGTTTTTAGTAGACACTAGGAACGAATTGGTTAATAAATATTCTGTAAGACTTAGTTGAGTTTGTTTACAACCTCGTTAGTTTACCATAATTTTTTTTTATATATTACCTTGCACATGTACATACATCCTTCATTTAAATTTTTTCTACAGTCATGACTTCGTGTTAGAAACTTGTTTTAGTTGATTTGCAAATCCTGCAAAGATTTATTTGCAACCCCAAATTCTATACATCGTTTCGTTTTTGTTAAAAATCCCCAAAATGCGTGACAATGCCAATACTTTATGCATACATGTAGTTAATAGACACAGATATTATATTGATCGTATAATCAGGATCAAGAGGGTCCCGGGTTCGATCCCCACCAGTGATACGACGTTTCTTTCCTTAGGCAAGACACTGCCCCTACTTGCTCTGTCTGTCTGCAAGTGTTTAGTGTATTGAACAGAAAAATATAAAAATACAAAACCAGTTCATGCCACTTCTATAATGACTAATAGGTGTAACTGTTGTATTGAGAAACACCTAAATAGGTGTAACTGTTGTATTGAAACATTAATTTAAATACTCCTTTTATATAGTGATACAATTTTTAATATTAATATCATGAGCGCGACGCTATTATCACCCATAAATAGTTATGGCAGATCTATATCACTATCACTGTGACTAATATGATATCTAAATCATCACTTTTTATTCAACTGATACATAATTGAGTATTTCATTCGTTAGCAGTGAAATAATATACAATTATGGTGGTGTGCCTTCTGGTGCTGTGGGGTCGTTTTGGGGAGGCTGCGTTTTGGTACGTGGCATTCCCTGTTTGATATTATTTTTGTTTTTGTAAGGCATTGGCTATGATGTGATATTCACCGTTTTAAAATATGTATGTCATTAACCAACATGCATGGGGAGACCCTTTACGCCGGGTGTCAGACTTATCAACTAGCGCTGCTGATTATAAATGTAAACGTGGAGGCAACACGAAACAATAAGATTATATTCTAAGTCATTCTCGTGTTCCTCCGTGATCAAGTGGTTAGAGCCAAAGACTTTAAATCACTGTGACCTCTCATAGATTGAGGGTCGTGGGTTTAGTCCTGCTCATACCATGCCTTTTGATATGTGAAAGTTGGCAGTTTTTACGAGGATAGTGATCGAGTTCTCGTTCTCTCCAATGAACGAGGGTTGATAAACTGCCAGTCTACAGAAATGACAGGAATACGGTTGACACTGGCGTTAATATGTCCTAAAACTACAAAAAAGTAACCGCCTATCGGGGCGTAACAGGTTATAAAATGACTGCCAATGCCTTGATCATTTCCTTTATAGCATTAGATATCAACGAAGAGGCATGCTTACTTCAAAGACAGCCTTTTCCCTCCATGGACCATTTGCAGTAAGATTATTGAGCAACTTTCAATAGTAGATCCACTTCACGTTCGCGCTTAATATGTTGCACTAGGCTGGGAGATACAAGAGCTCTGCACAACATAGTTGAAACTGGTTTCAACAATACTCAGCGTTCAGCATGAAAATATCTTTTCATAATAGTCCAAATAATAATTGAAGCTACAGAGATGTCTAATATCACCATTTGCGGGGTTTTCCGGCTTATTTAAAATGTGGCAATAGTGGGGCTCGTCCTCAGGGATGTAAATTGAATCCAGCGGGAGGTTTTAGCTTGCCAGCACATGGTTATCTCACCCAAACGACCACGCAGCTCAGTGAACTTATCTACTGCCCACAAATGATGAACGGCTATACATATTTAAACGATTGTAGTTTCAACCCAAATTATATTATCTCTTCTCTGATTACAATATGGTAGTTGAAACCGAAGATGACAAAGTACGCCTGAGGATGTGGTCGTCGCAGCGCGATAATATGTCAAGATCTCAGCAATAACTTGTTTCACATGCATGTCCTCCCCTGTTACTTGATGCCTGCCGCTTGTGACTGCTGGTAGGAACTGTATTGCCGGTGCACTTGACATAAAAGAATGATGGGCTAGCCCATTTTGGCTCCGCCAAATGTAACGACGAATTTACAGTTCTCGGCGATATCTTGATCCGCGAAATTACCCAAGTTCTATGGGGCCCGACGCGCGTTCCACCAGGGAAGATTGATTATTTTACAATCACCGGAAGCATCGACTTCACTTTATTGAGGGCACTATAGTTTGGACTTCACCTTTAAAGATTATACGGAACGGCCTCTTTTCGGCAAGCCGTCATGTTTAAAAATTAAATTAACTTCCGGAACGCAGGTATGTGAATTCACTTTACGTTGTGCATAATACTTGCGTCTTTTCACAAAGTAAAACTGTGACAATAATTTGATTGTTTTGCACTGTGAACATTTCGATCGTATCTCATCTTTATTGTGATGTCATATAGCAGCATAATAATATTTTTCTGCGGCAACCTTTGCAAAAAATTGACTTGACACCTATCGATTTGATTTTGATAATTTGAATAAGCTATCATGTGGTGGCAATATTATATCAAATTTTCAGGTGGGGTCACCGGACAAAATTTCTCAGAAAACGGCAAGAGAGGTCAAGAGTATGTCAAAGATATTGCGATAACGTCAAAATTGTCGCAATAGTCGAAGATTGACTATAAATGCACCATTATGGGTAATAAAAGCATGCAACCAAAATTTGTGTATTACTTGTAACATAAAAATGAAACTTGAATCTTCAAATCTGTTCATGGTGGCAACATAAATGAACATTTGTGTATATAAGCGCCAACATAAAATTGCCCAGACTGTTTGGACGACGCCATGACGTCAACACGTCACGTAAGCGTGTTCTTATCAAATAGCATCATATTAAAAGGCTATACATCGGAGACGGCATATGCAAGGTATGACCGTTTTTTAAGGAGGTTGAAATATCTCAGCCGGGTGGCGCGGAACTACCTGAAGCTGAAGAAAACGGAAGAAAAGTTGGTTTTAAAAATTGGTTTGACTCAGATTTGAACTCCACCGTAAATTAGACGGTCATCACTTGAATGGTACTGAATTCACGGAGACTGACCTGAATGCACGCGGTGTGGGTACAGCTGATATTATACTTGCAAAAACTGATAGCGGAGTAGTTGTTTATCCTGCTTGTATTTTTCTTTTCAAAAGCATATGAAAAGGAACATTACAATTAAACACCACGTTTTAATGAAGGGAATGTGGTATAATCATGGTTTTAATGTCTATTTCTGTGGTTATTTTTAGCATACAGTTAAAACCATTTTTCGCATTTTAATAACCGATCCTACCATGTACTTTCCGGAAACGGGTATCTCCATAATAGGCCATCGTTACGTCATCGTGGCGGCGCCAATCATACAAATGTTATGGGTTTTAAATACATATTACCGTCTCCCCAGACTAGTAGTAAAAGAAAACATCCGCCTGAGAGCGCG
>JAFMSR010000815.1:0-40473 GCA_022818135.1 Saxidomus purpurata | reverse complement strand
TGAACTTAGATTTTTATTTCATTTTCTTTATAGACAATGAAAACATTTCTACTGCATAATACAGTGTAAAGACGTAAGGGACATCCTTGCTTCTTGCGTCTCGTCCTTCCAGAGTAAAACAGTGCTAGCCTGTTATCATCCAACAATTGTTTTTCTTATAACATTAGTACACACTCTCTTGAATTATATAAATTCCGCCTCAGAAAACATGTATTGCAACAGATAGTTTAAACGGTAGCAGTGGGTCGTTTGTTTTGCTGTATATGGGTCACTAGTTTTTGCTTTTTTATTTTCACAACTCGCTTTAAATGGGCGAGAAATGTGAGGGACTCAAAGCAATCTTTTGATTGATACAGCTACAGTGTGAACAATTTTCGGCAGGAGTTTCAGATCTTTAGAACAAAATTTTTATGTAATCATGTTTTTGATCATACGGTTAAGTTTTTCTGTGTGTTGACTCAAGAAGGACTTGTAGTACATTTTCTAATGATTAACATTCAAAGTGTCCAGTCTTTTAGATGATGAACATCTTAGTTGTACATGGAAACATCATCCGACATACTGACATGGGTAAAACACGGAAGAACAACATGTCTCTCGGTGGGAGAAATATTCTGATTAACGCTTACTAAGGCAATTGGCGTACGGTAAACTTGCTAATAGAAGCATTTGGCTACCATGTCAAAAAAGAAAATAAATGTTCAATTATTCATACAAGTTAGAATATACAACATTTAATGTGTCATTTCACTGTTCACACACAAAAAAACAAGAACTGTCGTTCAATATGTAGAGAATTGTTGGTAATTTATTTAGACGCATATTGGCTAGATTGATGCGTAAACAAGGTTACAGGTTTGAAGTCCTTTAAATTCATTTTGTATGTATTACTTGCCATTTCTCAATAATACTTTAACCCATTACCTCGTAAATATTTTCTAATGCTTAAACCACAAAATGAAATAATTTTATCCAAGGCGACATTCTTTATCATTAAATGTCGTCAATAGTACTAACACTATTTTTTGTAGCAAGAAGATTGTTCATGCATTTTAGTTAAAGCTCTCGAAACAATATTTTTCCTATGAGTATACATCAATGCTAACTGTTTTTCTTAACCATAGTGGTCAGTTTGAACATCCAAATCATAAACAATGATAATTCAATATAAAACATTTAGCAGTCAACATCGAAACAGCAGTCTTGTGTAAGCTTGCATGCTATGTCGCACCAGCAATTTCCTACGTCTCCATTCTCCTTTAATCCATTTATAACATGAGGTTCGAAGGAAAGTTCACGGCAGCCAGTGTTGTGGGTAGAAAAACATCCTACAAAAACAATGATAATTTCGTCTAAATGTAATGTTCGAAATCGACCAGTTAAGAACCGGGTTTATTTTTCAGATATTATCATTCTTTACAACTCATTCTTAAGACTAAAACAGTTTCTGCCTAACTATATGTCAAAAGCTCACAAATAAGAGACTAAAAGATGTTCTTTATCTGTCTTTTGACATGTTTGAGTTTCATTATAGTGTTAATTATAGTGGTAATAAGAACATGTTTTTTGACCACTATTATATTTCTTAGATAAACTCGTGCATAGTAAAGGTTGTTGAACACTATGAAGAAATACAAATTACCTTCAGATTTTTGTGTCAGCTGTTCATCTGAAAAAAGTGGTAATTTACATATTGAATTCATAGACTTGCTGACTTCGTTTTTACTATTATTGTCATAATTTTAATGAAAATCTCAACAAAGATGTAAAATGGATGTCATTTTCGGCTTTGAATTTCTGGAAAAATACAATTCTATAACATGATAGCACAGTTTACATTATATTGGGTATTATCGGCGTCCAATACCGTGTTGGAATGGTTACGGTGGATGTGTTAAAGGACCTTGATCAGTTTGGATGAACTAATTACTCATAGGACTTATCTAACTAAAGAATATCGCGACGATTAAACAGTCCGTTATTTGAACAAAATATTACAGCAATGAGTTCCTTATCATATAAGTAAATTAAAAGAGATAACTGGAATTAATTTTCTATGTAAAGTGCGTTTTTTTAATTGTTAAACCCTTTTTGTTTGATATTTTTCCATCCACTGCAACATATACTATTCATGAAGGCTATTCATCACGATTATGAATAAAGCCACCAGAATGAACAACCGTGGATTCTGACGTTAACAGACCATTTCGTTAAACCCTATCATTTTCTTTTCGTAAAAATACTCGGCTGAACAACATACCTACTTACGCGACGAATTTTGTGAGATTATCCCTTCGATCTTTCTTTGATCTTTTTTAACCCCACAATACAATTTTTAAACCTCACAATATTGTTTTAATCCCGTAATGACGGAATGCACTCAAGCAACTTCATAATGCTTAGTTTAATTCAAACACTAGCCCTCTATTGCCTACTGGGTATGTACAGAAAATAAGTAGAATCAATATAGCTTACCTTAACATATTAGTGCTACTAATAAATCTAGATAAAGCTAAGCTATTTATACACATGAAGACCGCATCAAATATTTACACACTGATAAATACATGTATTGTCTGAATAACCGGTTTGTAGAGTGTTTGAAATTTTGCAATGAGCAGTTGTTGACCACTGTTATAAAACTGTTGGTCGGGCTTACGCTTAAGTCCGCAGTAAGCTCGGTTATTCTCTGAAAGAGATTTTTTGTCGAAATCACTCGTGTACATGGGTGAGATAAGGTGTCTTTTGAGGCGACGACCCGTAGATGGAAAAGAACTTTGATTCTTGGGTAGAGTCTGTTGAAAATGTAGCAAAATTAGGTTGGTCGAAGACAGTAACGGGTAAAAAAATCGTGTCAAAAATAAGAGAAAATAAGAGGAAGTCTTCAAAAAAGATGTTTGATATACAGTGCGTACATTTGTTTCACTATCAAGAGCTCATTTAATTCTATAGATAATCTTGGAATATAGGGATAATTCTTCTAGGTGAGTGCTCAACCTTTTGACTGACGACCGAAATTTGCAAATGTTGTCACTCGTAAACTATTTTGAACCCTAAAGGTTGCTAAAGGTTGGCAACAAAATATGGGCCACGCCCAATAACTGCCAAACGCACTTTAAATGCAATTAAAGTTTGGTATACCATATTTTTACAATGCAAGTGTCAGTAAAAAGGGACACAAATTTGACTGGACGGTACTACCGTGATGCGGTATTGCGGTATTAAAAAATAAATACTTCGAGAAATTTTGGGACGTCACCCAGTTACTGGCTTCAAACATGTTCGTCTATTGCATGACAATGCTTATTTCCATTTGCTTATCATTTCCCCGTGGATTTATAGACAGGCGGGTAGGTAAGGTATTTAAGACAATACTGACCATACGGCAAATGCACACACAAGTTTCACGACTTTGACATTCTAGATGTTATAAAGTTCATACTTTAGCTTGATCAAGGTAAATGAATTTATTTTTGAAAGTTTTCTATTTTATTTCGTAAATTGTTTCAGTGAATATTATTCTTTTTAGTAACATATATTGTAAGCTATTTGTTTCATAATTATTATGATTTCGTCTCAAGATGTCGTAAATTTTAGAAGTAGCTGAATTTGTTGTTATTTAATCGAGGAAACAGTGTAGATGTTTTTGTTTTAAATCTTTCTCGAATGCCATTGTGTGATTACTTTTTTTGAGTAATCAGTGGTTGTTATCTTGTCTAATGTAATAATGGTATGTAAGCTGCAGTTTAATTCAGTTAAGTCAGTTTAATTGTGTTTCATTTCATTTTACTTTCAGTCTTAATAATACATTTAGTACAAAGAATGTTGATAGTGTTTATGAGAAAGATTAATTAATTAACGTACCAAGTGGCGTATTACACTATTGAATATAGCACGTTTTATAACACTTCTACTGTTGGGTAACCTTCAGAAAGTATGTTGTACACAGAGCCGTCTTTGAACACATGTTCATATATGTTTGTATGTACGCATAGTTATGGGAACCTTCAAAGGTATGGTATACCCGTCGCAGCAGTTTATGTCCGAGACGTTGTATGTGCCATGGTATTTACAATGTTATATGTTTTTGCTTTCAAAGACAAAATACCCGGAGTGGTAGAGAAATGTTTTGCCTCCAGACGATGACTTTGCTTGAGAAAACCGACCTGTTACGTCGATAAAATACACGATTCGCCAAGACGTATTGATTCCCGAGTACAGACTAGTCTACGTTGTGCCCCATTCACACAGGAAACACCTTTGGTGCAGTTGACATTCAGGTTATCTAAAATCCAACCCCGGATTACCGGAGCCAATACGGAGATGTTGTTATGAATGGCGACGACAGTCTTTTATATTATAAAACGTGTTCAGCATTAAGTCAAGTGTAACGTGAATTACTCAGGACTAAAATCAAGACTTTATCAATAGACCAGGCTTACATGTATCAACATATTTCGTTTTCAATTTTGCATTCATCTTTGTATGCATTCATTTTTGTAATACAATGTGTACATTTTGTATAGTGTTGAGTGTCTGATTGCGCTTGTGTGTTAAGCCTTGACCATCCATCGTTTCATAATGGTCCATCTCGATTAAATCGCGTGCATTGCAATCTTTAGTGATAGGATATCGTGCGTAAGATAGACAGTACCATACCATTTGTCAATTACTAAGTAAAGAAATGCAAGTTACGTTGAGATTCAAGTTTGTTACTAAAACAAAATTTTATGCAAAGATATAAAAATTGAAATCATATTCGTTCATATTCAGTTGTGAGACGAAACGAGGTTTGAATATTTATAATATTATATTAAACAATACATACATGTAGTACTTAAAGTCGCACGTGACGCAAACATTTCGGACAAAGTTTCTATATCTATTTAAGGTTATATGTTTCTACACACCTCTACAGTAGAACATTGTTTCTGTAAAATCTAATTAACAGTAAGGTAATAGTTTCGGAAAAATATGAGTGCACCAATCAGATAATAAACATAGTTCGGACGAAGATAACATGTAAACAACTTTTTTTCCAAAACTAAATGATTTCGGAAGAAATATCTTTACACATTGAAAGTTTCGTTTGACAATGACTTAATTGTTTTGAAGTACTTCCATTGTAACGCAAAACACTCAAACTGAAATAACTACCACTGCAGCAGAGATGCAAGCGAGAAGTTTAAGTGTAGTTTAGTGTTCATTTTTATGTTTTACTACAATAAATTGGTCTGGCGCGGCGCAAGCCGCACGACCAATTATTATAGTAAATGCAGATTTTCACTTAAAGAATAGCCTTTACAATAAAATAAAGAATTTGTTACAATGTTGAAATTGTTTTCATGCGTTATATATGCGTCATGTGATATTTATTTCCACACCACAAATGCAATCAACAGTTAAGTAAATGATACAATTACAATAATATTCTCATCGAAATATTTGGACTTTTTAAGGACACTTTTCAGTTAAATTCACGTACTCTAGCACGAATATGACCTTGCAAACATTCTTACTCAGCTCTAAAGTTTTTTAATGTATGCTTTCTATGCTTGACACATCAATCTATGAAAGATTTGTGTAGTTGCAGAAACCATGATGCTCGACTACATTCAGAAGTTTACTAAAGTTTCAAATAAAAACTACCATCATGGAACATGTAGATCAGGTGTACCAAAGATACTTATGCTGTCAACATAATATTTTGACATGATAATTAAAATGTATTAATGATTAATTATTAAGATACATTGCCGTGATATTGTTAAAAGTATAAACAAATCAAATGACACTAAAATAACAGCCTATATATATATATATATATATATGTATATATTAAAACATACGAAGTTTCTTACTTAGTTTCATTATGAAGATGGTTCCTGTAAAATCTGCAACATTAGAATACGCTTTGCAAACCGTGCAAGTCAGTGAAGCAGCGTTGTAAAATACGCCTGAACATTCCGATATCGCGGAGCACAGCCGTGTGCAAGCTACCTTACTTCTCACACAGTACTCGGATATTCTGTCTGAATCTGTACATATTTGATTGTCAAAGTCCGATTGGGGAAGGTACTTGTTCAAAGTTATTTCACTGTGTATAGATGTGAAGACATCAAATACTAACAGTAAGATAATAATATGAAATGAGTATGCATGTGACATTCTGAAATATCTTTATTGACAATGTGCGTGATTACACAGCTTAATGGTTGACTAAGCCAAATGGAACATCTTTTCCTCTCTTGTTTTCCCGTATGTTAAGCTCTAGTGAAGATGATGTCTTAATAATTCTGCTTTCACACATTAAAACATTCACGACATATTTTCTTATTTCTTATGAAAAAATAATAGAAAGTGTACATTTAATTTTATTCCGAGTGCCTTGTAAAATTAAATAATCTTTAGTACCTGTATCTTATTGCACAGACTCCGAATTTATTAAAATGTGATAAGTTATTAATAATATATCATTTCAAGTAGCTTGTACTTCCATGCGCACTGTATCTCTTTACTTTTCCAGATCACCACTTCTGTGGCTTTATCAAAACTGCAAGAAAAATATTTTTGAAGCTGCATTCTTAAAGATAACTGCTGCAAAACGTTGTACACTTTCAATACTTACTGTGAACTATATTACCTTTATATTGATTGTATACTTTTCACACACTTCAGTCTCAGAAATGAACAGATGACAAACACTTCTTTAAGTGTTTAAAGCTTTATTTCAACAATAAAATCGGAAAATCATAGAAATCGGAAAAAGAGTTCTTTTGAAAAACAACACACAGGATATTGGGTTTCAGTGCAATTAAATATAATTGACCTATACGCAATCATGAAACAATAAAAGCATTTTAATTTTAATCGTATTTTATATGTACACATGTCAAACGCTGAAACAAGAATAGGAATATTGTAATGTAAATAGCAGTTTGAGTTTCAAGAGCTGTTCTATTACCGTCGCGTATGTATTTATACACCTTTCACTTGACGCATTTAACCTTTGGTTAATGAAAGTATGGGTATCTGACCATTCTCTCACCGTCGCGTATGTATTCATACACCTTTCACTTGACGCGTTTAACCCTTGGTTTACGAAAGTTTGAGTATCTGACCAATCCAAGGCTTTAACATTGGATTCAACCTATCTCTTGATTCTTTGTTTGTTTTACGCTCAATGGCGTTTCATGTACACGCTGTGTTCTTTATTTTACACTTAGTGAAAGCGTAGTTAAATTAATGTTGCAGTTTGTATCTTGTCTGTTGCCGTTTCTTTCTCATAGTTGGATGATTCATGCTCCTGTGTATGGATCTGGTTGTTGATTGTAATTATGGAACATTTTACTTTTTCATGGACATGTTTACAATGTAACGCCGCGGAATTTCTTGATATTTTAGTTTTTGCTGCACAATTTGATATTCTTACATTCCAATTAGCACTTTGAATGT
The DNA here is from genome assembly GCA_022818135.1 of Saxidomus purpurata. NCBI lineage: Eukaryota > Metazoa > Mollusca > Bivalvia > Venerida > Veneridae > Saxidomus > Saxidomus purpurata. The sequence continues at coordinate 33,018 of JAFMSR010000815.1, read as the reverse complement.
AAAATTATTCATAGCAGCTCTTGTTTTACAAAGAAAGATGTCTCACCAGCGAAATTAGCCGTTATCTGTGCTAAAACATTCCCGACATTGCTTTTTAAATCGAATGTACATGCAATAAATGTAATGCAGTATTTTCTAATGATATTGCGAAGCTTAAAAAGTGCTGACTGACAGCGAAGAAGAAGCGACACCAATATGAAAGAAATATAAACGTAAGCATTATTCTAGTGTAAATAGAAAACAGTTATTTATCATTATTTTATCCGTAAAATTATTCTATGTACGATTTTAAAGTGCTTTATCAAATGATAAAGTTAATACTAAATTTTAACGATAGAATCGTCAGGAATTATTGATATACATGTATAGCGTGTCACTTCTGAAATGGCAAAGGTACTACAGTTACTCGAGAGTATACGAATAAAAAAATCTACATTTAAAAAAGATGGTAGGCACAATTTTTAGTATATGAAAGCGATGTTTAATTTAGAGCTAACCGGCCACTATTATGTCCCCTATAGCATTTTAAATATGTACCGTGACATGTGCATCAGGAAAACAAAATTAGTCCTGGGTTTGCTTATCAAATATGTTACACGAATTAATGACCGTTATTCACTGGCTTGGAAAGTATAAACACCCTAGACTTATAATTAACATTACTTTGGTGGTAATAACATATTATGTTGATAGATATGAAATATTTACGTACTAAAAGTATAAGTTTATTCAAGAAAGACTGAAATCTCAAGAGTATTATGTTGCTTTAAATGTCAACTGAGAACTGTGAACCCCTTTTAAAGTAATACAAATGTAATAATATTAGTTCCATAATGGTACATAAGGAAACGTAATGATCCAACAGAATAAAAAAGAACAAAAGCTAACATTATGAACAGTGACTTTGACCATGTCGATAATGGTATCACCATGGGGAATCACGTGACTTTGTTTCGATAGACTTCACGGACAATGGCGGATGATTAACACAGGTAAGTTCCTGATTTTCGTAAATTCTTTGCGCTCTTAAAGTGGAATTATGTACATGTTTTTCAAGTAAAAATCCAGCTGAAATAGGTGTGTGTAAAAAATGTATAGGAAATAATAGCTTTTAACCCAATACAACAAACTCTTCCTGCTACCAGTACGAAATAATAACTTTCCAAATATTACTTTTCCTATTTTGATTGGGAGAGTCAATTTCAAAAAAAAATTGCATGCAGGAGTTGCTTCCCTTCCACTGCAAAAATCTCTACCAACAACAAAAACACAAGGGAGATCACTGTGAAGAAAGGAACTATTATTTTATTAGTCCAATTTTTTCATTTCTAAAGCACCAAATTCTAATACTAATGCTGCATTATCATTTGTTAAACACATTTAAATGCACAGCAACCGAAAATTGCTTTTATAAAACTGTCACCAAAAATACACTATGTGCAGTAAGATGCACATAATGTCACTTTAATATCCAGAATCTTAGGTCAGAATTTAATGATACTTCACAGAAGTTATAATTATCATGCATACTTGTGTATGGTGCAGAAAATAAAGCATGAACTGTTTGCTATATTTTATAAACTGTGTCATTGCGAAGTTTCATGGGTATCTGACAGACATTCGTCATCACATAATCTTATTATAACTTTGCGACCTATGACTAATTGGCTATTTACTGCAGTCCTTTAACAAACATCTTGATAAATTCAGTTTTCTTTTCTTATAATCTGCTGATGCTTTATCTGGCGATTGCAGTGACTGTCTAATCGGCGACTTTATGATTGTTTTGGTCAGTTTTCGCTTTCCACATAGTTGTTCCGTTGTAGCGGCTGTTTTGGAACAGATGCTCTTACGTTTCTTGTATAATTCTTTGGCCTTTTCAGGCTCAAGTAAGATTTTCGACTTCCCATGATCTGAAATCACAATAAATAAAATTAACTTGGGTAGTGACTATTTGGGTAGTGTGATTTAGGGCCAATATGCAATTGAAACTACTATTAGGGTCAAAACACTGTCAAATAAATGTCAGATATAGTGAATTGTGAGGAACAAAGACAGCGATATACAATTCTAAGGCACTACTAATGTCGTTCAAGTTTGCGTCGGGTAAATAACGTATATATATAGTCGCAAAAATCGAACGATCAGTAATTATCGCATCTTACACAATTGTGCCTTAGAAAAGGGTTAACTGTTTAATATCGTTTGCGACAGTATATATGGTTTTAAAGTCTACGTTAAAAATGTAACTATTAAAAACCGTATAAACAGTCGAAAGTATTAAAATTGGAAAACCATGAACCTATAAAGGCATGTAGCAGGTATATTAATTTTATATGTCGATTTTTAGGTTTATAGACAATAAAAATCTGATATGATACGTATGTATAATTTGATTTGATATGTAATTGCGAGTACACATGAACCTATCGATGAAATCCTAAATACAAAAAGTTCTTTATTGTTTAATAAAGATAAAGATGATATTTATCAACCAAGATTAAAAATACGTCAGTTTAAATCAGTAGTATCTGGAAGCTGAACTGCCTAAACAATTACGAATTGTCTATCTAATATTAAATAAAGATTAAATGAATACATAAAATAACCACGAGTGTTACAAATATCTATGTTACACATGATTATTATGCACAGAATGTCGGAAAAGGTGCAACATATTTCCAGTCGAGTAATCTAGCGCCGTGTAATAAAAATGCATCACGTGTAATCTAGCTTTTTTATAAAAATAGTGATAATTCCTTAAAATTCAAGAAATGAAATCTGCGCATACCCATACAATGTAACAATAATATTTTGCATTTATTTGTGCTAAAAAAACACGTCACATGATAAGTGTTTATGCCTTTGTTTGGAAAAATACTAGATAGTCCGTGAGGTTTAGTTCGCCAAAATTCTTTTCAACGATTACATTTGAATGCATTCCCAACCATCAATACATACTTCAGCGGAGGGAAAGAAACCACAATACGCGAATTTTAACGGCCAGGGTATAGGATATGTCTGGAATATCATCAATATGTGTGGAAAGTAATATGAACGAAAAAGTACGAAAATCAGGCACTTACCGGTGTTTATCATCCGCCATTGTCCGTGAAGTCTATCAAAACAAAGTCACGTGATTCCCCACAGTGGGTATCGAAATGGTTTGAGGTTGATAAGTAATTCAAAGAATGTGTCTGCTTTCAACTTCTATTGCCGTATCCAAACTCGTAATACATATACAAAACATAGGAAGTGACGTACAATACGTCACGCAAAGTATGGCGTCAAAATAAAACATACAAATGAGCGCTATTTCCAACATTCTGGGGGCCGCGAAATGATAATTGTTTTCAAATCTTCGATATGTCTTGAAATATGAAATTCTAGATTAATAATTGATTACTTAAGAATCTTTAACTTATAAGCTGAAAGTATACGTTGAAGCACTAAGTAAAGTCGACTTGAATGTTCATAACATTTTCACTGTAAGCCGTTCTATTAAATCTCGATCAGTAATGAATCACAAAGTCTCTGAGTTAAGAATATCAATCTTCGTCAGTTCATCACTTTTCGCGTGAATTAAAAAATATCAGTCACTTAGTCCCTAAAGGGTTCAGCTTCACAATTGGTCTAATTGAAATGCATCCTTTAGATTTAACTTTAGCTGCACGGATAAGTCCATCTTTCCCATATATCAGTTCAAGAATCACACCTAACCTCCACCGCGCTCGAGGTGTATCTTCATGGATCTGCACATCGTCGCCTATGGATATCGTCTGCTGGTTGTTACCCGTCACTCGGTGATACTCGCGCAACGCTGTCACATACTCGTGTCGCCACCGTTCCCGGAAGTGATCAATAAGTTGTTTCTGGACCCTGGCTCGCCTAGATATGTTATTGCGATAGCTGTCTGTTGGGTCTGGTACAGATTCGATTTGCATACTCTGGGTAGGTAAGCATCTGACTTGCCGACCGTATAATAAGTGAGCCGGCGTTAAAGGTACTGGATCTGAAACATCTGACGTCACGTAGGTAATTGGTCGATCGTTGAGTTCAGCTTCTACTTCTGTGATTATCGTCTGGAGCTCTTCTAAGGTAATGATTTTGCGTCCAAGAATTTTCTTTAATGTGTTCTTTGTAAGTCCAATCAGGCGCTCCCACCATCCACCGTACCATGGAGCTCTAGTCGGTATGAAAAACCACTGTGTTCCATCCTGGCCGAGTTTTTCTTGTACAGACTGGGATTCGAACCACTGACGTAAATGCTTCGATGCAGCTTGGAAAGTTGTTGCATTATCAGATACCATTATACGGGGTACTGACTTCTGAACGCTTGCAGGAAAGAATTTTCTATAAGATTCGGGACTACTTCTAGGTGTAATGCTCGTGTAGAGGCGCACGTGAAAAGGCATATGTATGATTTATTTTCATTCCCACGGTGGTCTTTAACGTGTAGTGCGCCAGTAAAATCAACTCTTGATACTGTAAATGGTGCGCTGTCAAAAAAATATAGGGGGGGGGGGGGGGGGTTGTTTTTTTTTTTTTTTTTTTTTTTTTTTTTTTTTTTTTTTTTTTTTTTTTTTTTTTTTTTTTTTTTTTTTTGAAAATAGGAAAAAAAAATTTTTTTTGAAAAAATTTTTTTTTTGGTTTTTTTGGGAATTATGGTTATGGTCCCGGACAAGTAAGCGTGTGAAAATGTGTTTGTTAGGTAGTAAATATGGGAATTTTGTATCATCTTCTAACGGTGCTTCTTATTCTTCCGCCGCAACGTAAATCTACCTTGTCATCGATGAAAAGCCTTAACTACTACTATGGGTAATTTCTTCTCACTTGATTTCAAGTTAGACAACTCTCTTGAGTATGCTGTGCGTTGACAATTCTGTAGCCACATATATTCTGCCTCCTGTAATTCTTTAAAAGTAAATGATTTTCTTAGTCTTTTCTCTATGTTAGCTCTGCAGTTGTGTATGAACCTAAGTATGTACGCCGTAACACGAACTAACTTTCTGTAGCTACTATATTTGGCAATAGACATTATCTTTTGTATACCCTCTTGGAGTGTGTTGGATAGATGTAATGGCTCTTGTTCTGATTCTATGGTACCATCGGTTATGGTTGTCATGGTGATAGCTTGTGACTGCTTCCAAATAGGCCACTGACTTTGGTATGTTAACCAGTCTGGACCATACATCAATAGTTTGTTGTTTTTGTACTGGCTAGTTGTTATACCTCTTGTAAGAAGGTCGGCTGGATTGTGCTGAGTAGGACAATATTTCCACTTCCGGTTGAGTGTAATATTTCTTATCTCCGTAACTCTGTTATGGACGAATCTGGGCATTGATCTTGAGGTATTTAACCAATGTAACACAATTTGGCTGTCAGACCAAAAGGTAACATCTTTCACTTCAATCGCTTGTAGAAGATGGTTTGCTAGACGTGCACCTATAACTGCTGCCATAAGCTCTAATTTTGGTAAAGTTAATTTCTTCAATGGCGCGACGCGTGATTTGGCCATTACTAGTTATGATTCATGTTTTCTGCAAAGGTAAGCTGATGCACCATAAGCCTGGATACTTGCATCTACGAATACATGTAGTGTATTGTCGTCTGCTACTGAGTATTTGTCGTCTGCAACGGATCTGTTGAAGAGACGGCGTGGAATTCTTATATATCTTACGTTGTTTATGTCACGTGCTAGACTGATCCATTTTTGTTGCATGTCGTCTGATAAGACTGTATTCCATGCGTATTTGCCTTGCCATAGTTCTTGTAGAAGAATTTTTGCACGTATTAATACTGGACTAAGTAAACCAAGTGGGTCATAGACTCTTGATGTGTACTGTAAAATAGCACGTTTTGTCACTTTTGGGGTTTCTGGAATGTCTCTTTCTGGGTATGATATCTCGTGTCGGTGAACCAAAGCATGCCTAGAATCTTTGTGATTTTACTGTTGTCAAGGACACCTTCTTCTGGAAGCAACTAATTGCAGGTTTTTGCTGTTTGATGCCAATGACCTCAAATTAAATCCTCCTTGCATCATCAGGTCTCTTGTTTTCCGGAAGTACTGCAAAACTTCGTCTTCTGTTTGAAAACTGGATAATATGTTATCTACGTACAGGTCTCGCTTCAGAATTCTGCTGACAGGACTACTGGCGTTGTTTTCTAAGTGCTTGAGTAAAGTTGCATTGAGTATGAAGGGTGAGCACGTGGCACCGAAGAGAACTACTTTAAATCTGTGTGTCGCTAATGAACTGTCTGGATTACTCGGATCGCTTAACCACAGAAATCTTGTTACGTCTCTATCTTCTTTATTAAGTCTAACATTTGGAAAAGCCTTCTCTATATCTGTTGAAACTTCATATTTCCTAAGTCGGAATCGAACTATGATATGTGACAAGTCATTTAATGTGGGTGGAGTAGAGTCAAGACAGTCGTTTAAGCTCGGAGACTGTGCTGATTCTCGGCAACTGCAGTCATAGACTATGCGTATAGCTGTTGTGGTTGAATCTTTCTTTACTGCATGATGGGGTATATAATGTACTTGATTGGTTGATTTCTCATTCTCGCTAATCTTTTCTATGAAGTCTCTGCTCTCTTGTTCGTCTGTTATCTCTGCATACTTCTGTAAACTCTTTGGTCCTCTGCGAAGTCGTCTAATAAGTGATTCTGTTCTTCTCTTGGTCACTTTGTAGTTTAACCGATGCTTGAACTTACTGCTGTTGGACCGTTTCCTCGAATCGTCTGATTTCCAACGATGTTCCAATAATGGTCAGCTCCTACTAACAAAGATATCTCGAATTTGTCATCATCTATCACGGGATGCGCTAACTTCAAGCTTCTAAGATGTAGTAATGACGTCACGTTCTGTGGAATGTTATGTAATGGGACGGCAATTGTGGGGACGATCATCACTTGAAGAGGTATCTTGGCACCTGCATCGGTAAGTAGATATATAGTTGTATTTTCTAGATGTCGTAGTGTCTGCGACGAATCTCCAAATGCTGCCAAATTGATAGCAGTGCTTCCATTGGGTTTTACATTCAGTCTTTCTGCTAGTTTCTCTGTTATAAATGAACGTTGAGACTCTTCGTCGAACAGAATGTTTGCTTGTGCGTATTGTTTGTCGGTATGAGTCTGTCCAAATCTCTCCTTTAATAGATCAACTGCTTGAATATAATTTGCATGCGTGAGTGCAAATCCTTGAATAACTTGAGCTGCGCTGCCTTCAAGCTGTGACTTTAAGTAACTAAACTTCTGTACTTCCGTAAGATCGGTGCTGAGATGTACTGTTGAATTATAAGAATCCCAAAAGTTTTGCCACTCAAGAATACCGCCACTGAATACTGGAAGTGATAACTTTGGAAGTATCTGATACAACGATGCGTTAGAATAAGATGTACTCACGTTTTGATCGCGATGCGATGTTTGATTTAATGACGTCTGCGTTGAATTGTTAGTATTATTTCCATTATCGTTCCTGGTCGTGTTCTCGTCTGCTCTGATTTGTGAACTTTTGTTAATGTCCTTCAAATGCCGTAGTTTCACCTCGATATCCAAACAAAACTCCTCTGCGCTTAGAATTTCTTCTTCGATTTCTGCCACTTCTGTTACTTCTAAAATTTTCTCATTGAATGATTTTATCGTTTCAAGTTTCTGCGATATCAAATCAATGATAGTGTTGAACTGAATCCAATCTGAATTTTCTTTCGCTTTTTCGATTTTCTCCAACTGACTCGAAATAACTTTGTAATGTCCTTCGCGGATCGAACGTAATTTCTCTAACTTCATGTTTTTTCGTCACGACACCAATATCGAAATGGTTTGAGGTTGATAAGTGATTCAAAGAATGAACAACACGTTGTGTCTGCTTTCAAATTCTATTGCCGTATCCAAACTCGTAATACATATACAAAACATAGGAAGTGACGTACAATACGTCACGCAAAGTATGGCGTCAAAATAACGTCATAATCATATAACATACAAATGAGCGCTATTTCCAACAGTGGGTATGAACTATTAACAATAATACTTCTTGTTTCTATCATCGAAAAAAGTTTGATTTTGAACATAACATTTTCTGATATTACAAAATCTGATCACTTTTATGGTAGGTGAGTACAAAAGTTATTATATGCAAAATATACTGAAAAAAGAACAACATCTTAATGTATAAAATGTATTGATACATCCAAGGTCGTCTTTATTCGCAATCATTTTCATACGGAATCTGAACTGATATTTATGCGTTTAACAATCGGCATCGAAACAGCAATCTCCATTACTGCAACATATTGAGTCGCACCAACACTCTCTAATTTCACCATTTGCTCCTAATCCATTGCTTACACTTGAACTAGAACGACAACGAGTACTGTAGGTAGAAAAGCATCCTACAAAAGAAAGGCATTTTGACATTACGGGAATACTAGTATAACATATATTCTTTCGGTCCATTCAATATATATTTAAACTACTGATTAACTGGAAAGTCACCGTTTGAAGTAGTTTAAGGTTTTATTACTTCGTCGCAAATTTACTGAATTTCCTAAGTGTTGCAATAAGTACAATTCTTTTTCAAATGTTGCTTTTCGCAAACTCTTGAGCTAGGTTTACATGTAACAATGCAAGTGGGATAAGCAATTATATGTCCAAACCATATAAAGTCCAATAACAGGTTTGTCTGGCGACCATAACTAGTAATTTGAAATGGTTTAAAACACCTGTCTCACTATCATTAAATCAACATATGTATTGTTTTATAATCTCACAATAGCAAAAAGTAACTCGAGCACAGGAATCACCGGTGAGCGGTACTGGCAAAAACTAAAGAATGAAATACAAATTACCGACAGATCCATCTGGAATCAGCTGGCCGTCTGTAAGATAAATGTATTACAGGTATATTATATGATGTCAAGCATTTCTTGCTAGCTTTCATTCTTCCAAAGCATATAAACATATGTTTAGAATCAAATAGATATTATTTTATTATGTTTAGAAAATATAATTAAAACGATTTAGACCGCTACATTCTTCTAGCTTTTATTTTGTAAATTCTTATAACGCACAGTTTGACAGAATAAGAATTATAGTATAATTTATTACCTCGTAGCATACCGACATCAGGACCTGAAAAAGTTGTCCAGCGTTATGATAATCTAAAAGAGGGCGTTTACCAAGGTGTGTTTAAGCTGTATAAAACGATCAAACTGATACATGTATTGTGTCTTTTAGGGTTCCTGCTTTAGATGTATGCTGACGAAAAGTCAAATTGAGTAAATATATTACTTAAATATCTTATAATAAGAGAGACAAAATAACGATAGAATGAAAGGCACGGTGCCCCTTGAGTAATATGATATATATTTTTCTCATCTGGATTTTTTGTAATTAACAAACGAAATATCATTTTGTAAATAAGAAATGTTATTTCGCTTCTACGAAATACTATTTCGTTTCATTTCTACCGTTGAAATGATTTTCCAGTCAACAGTTTATTACAAATGCATAATCAAATACTACTAAATAATACCGAAATATATACAAAAGTTTTCAATAATTCCAAACTTACTTATTATCAAATTACATTTTTTAATATAATCAGTCTTACCGGAAACACAAATAGGCGTGGTCCACGTTCCGTCCCCCTGACATGTTATCACTCCTGCACCTGCCGGAAAAAAGGTACACGGCGTACACGTGTAAGTCAATTGATAACCCTGCAGATATCTGCCATAGACATGACCTAAATTCATACGGTCGTGAGATGATGGTAGTCCACAGTAAACTGAAATTTTGTGAAAAGTAGGTTAAGGATATAAAGGTAAAGAGGTGTCCATTTTAGAAGTTTTTCTTTCATTGCTATTTTCAACAGAACTATTTTTTATTTACAGTATCTTTTTACTTTTAGTATTTCATAGTACAATATATATAATATGAGTTGGTTTTCATAGCACATTGCATTACAAAATCATATTGTTGCGCAAGTTTCAAGTGTATATGATGCTTTTCTCTGACAAAGCAATCATTTGCGCAACAGTTGACACGAATTACTAAATTCCACGTGAATTGTCTTATGGAGATGAATAATTGAAGAAGAGTACATGGTTTAGCCGTGAAGTCAGAAGCTTGTTTTTTAAAAAAACATTACAGCTTTTTTCTTTCATCCAATCAAATTTACAGTCAAATAAAATATAACTAAAAAGATGTTTTCGGTTAAATGTGCATAATAACTGCGTGGTTTACTTATTTACATATTTATTGTGGAGTCTTGCTTTGTGTCGTGAATGAGCTGGAAACGTCAATCGAGAGAGGTTCAATATGAAGGCTTCATGTTCCTGATACCAGGATATCAGCAGATATACATTTTAACAATTTATATTTTCAAAAACGTAATATGTGGATATTTCATTACAAAATTTTACTTTAACCCTCGATTATAAATTTATATTGCAGGAAAACTTGGCTTGGTTTCAGAAAAGGCAAGTCAATGTTGTCTGCTTAATTTAGAATATAGTACCTATATTGCTGCCTGTTTTTTTTTTTTTTTAAACAAAAACAGCAAGAAAAACAGTTATACTTATCATTCCCTGAGGAATATTTGAAAGAATATACAGTAAAATCCGTATAAACCGACTACGGATATAACGAACAGTTTTTTTGGGCCCGATATTTCCCCTCCTTAGTTTTATGTAAAAATATACGGTTATATCGTACTCCGGTTATAAGGAAACTTCGGATATAAGGAACTATATTTTCTGGCCAAACAATGAAAATGTACTGTAAAGTCATGGTATATATCGAACTGCAAATATGTTCCGAATTTGTTGATTTTGCATTTTTCTTTTGCCGTCTGCATTGTATTTTTCATAGCGCACTTGTAGCTATTGTTCATAAAAGTAAATCATTACACATGTGTAACCTTTTGGTTAATTAGTTAAATGAGAATACAAACATAATTGCTAAGTATGATATTCAAGTGATGATATTTTACATAAATAATTGTGAGCGTTTCTTAAAAGCATGCAGACATATTTCAATTTATGGCAAGTGAGCAAAATCAGCTTTCTTCCATTGTATTTGTTGAAGTTTTGCCCATGAAAACGTGAACCGTCTTGTTTATTATATATCAATCCTTGCAATAATTTTACATAGATTTACGGGTAGAAAAAAAGATAACAGTTATAGATCTTTATTACTCTTCAAAAGGAGGTAAGAAAATCAAAAGCAACTATAAGTTGATGGCTCGGATTTTATTACATTTGACTATTAAAATTCTTGTTCGATATTATATATTTTAGTTCGATATATAAACATTGTATATAAAAAGCTTGTTCGATGATCGAGATAGGGATATAATGAACTATGGATATAAGGAACACATTTGATAGGTCCCGAGTAGTTCGTTATAATTGGGGTTTACTGGATATGGTTTCCCTTTTTAGTCTCCTGTTGTTAGCGGTTTCTTGACATCTTTTACATTTTAAATATAGTTATATCAGAGACACCAAGTAACAAGTTGAAGAAAGTTTCTTTTAGGCTAGCTACAAGCCTTGTTTTATTTAAGAGGTTATACGAAGATCTACTTATACAAAGTGTTTTGGGAAATATATTTGTAGTTTGTATAACGTTTAACGACTTAAATATTCAGTTATGTTCATAGATACAATATCATAGTTTTATCATCGAATTGTAAACTAATAGAAAGGAATTAATTGGTACACAAAATCTAGTTTTGTTTTGTTGTATGTCGTTATTTAATTCTGAAAAGAGCTCATTTACACGAGTACTTATCTTTGATCTTCGGGCGTATGTTGGCAAACATGTAGAAGGTATAGAAGTTGTTTTAAGAGAAATATTAAAAAAACAATTGTTACCTTCAGATCCACTTGATATCAGCTGCGAGCTCCAGTCTGAAACATCAGTTTGGAATTTTGTGATATTAAATGTAAACATGTGACATTATACCGTATACCGCTTGCTTACTGATTCCATAGTGAGTAGTGATATGACGATGAACAACATATTAGTTCGAAAACATATCAAATTACTTCGTCTCTCAAAAAAGAACGAACGATATAATTAGTTTATTACTGTTCAATAATGTATTGCAATTCTAACCTTGTTTCATCATAAATATGGTGCCTGTTTGGTCTACAACGTGATTATACCCTGTACACAACGTGCAAGTCATTACAGATCTGTCATAAAATACCCCAAAACAAGCATGGCTCTTGGTGCACAAATGCATGCATTCTACTTTACTTCTGACTGATTCTTCAAAGAGTTTTTGAGAGTCCGTGCATACGCTATCATCAAGCTTTGTTCGGTAACGGTACTCATTTGATATTATGACACAGTGTATAGATGTGAAGACACCAAACACTATCCCCAAAAGAACGGTACAATAAAAGTACGTCATTTGAATTCTGAAATTTTGAATTTATAATTATTATGCAATCAATGCGTTAATGTATCCAGACGACCTCGTTCCATGTGTCCTGTTTTCAGTGTTATCTCTTTCTAGTTTTTACATATCTGTGAGAAAGTTCTGGAATTATTGATCTTGTATTCATTAACACATAATCCTAACTCTATATATTCGTACCCTCAGAACAAGAATGGACCGATAAAGTAATAATAACAATATTCCAAAATTGTATGAGATTAGCTTTTTTAATACAAATTTTCTGTGTTATAGTGTCAGATATTATTAAATCGTTTTATCAGACTATAATTGTACTTCCCCATGCACTACTAGTCTGATCTTTTCACCGCCTTGCAGTTTCATCAAAACCACAATTAGTGTTTGAAATTATGTTTTTTGTCCAATCGGAGCACAGTATTCGCTAACTTTAACTTGGGTACATTAATATTCATATTCCGAGTCAGCAAATGGGGGAATACTGCTGATTTACAAAAAAACTATTTCAAACACTCAGCAGGATAATGTTCATTTAATGCATTTACTATAAATTTGGTCGCGCGACATGCGCCGCACCAGACCAATTTATTTTCGTTAATGCATCAAAATGCTCACCGTCTGTTACGTGTTTACTTTGATATCAAAGTATTTGTGAATCGGAAATAGCAATTTAAGTTTTAGAAATTTGATTTTCCGTTTTTAAACTAAAACCGTTCTAGTTATACACAGAGGAGGTTGCTTTTGGTGCATTTAAATATACTGGTTTTACGAAATGATAAAGTTATTTGACAAAGTAGTTTTATCGATATTAATTTGTAATGTCAACAAGATGAATTTTAGAAAAATTTTAAAAATGCAACTACAAAAAAAAAGACAAGCCCCCCAAGCCCCACAGCACCCAGAGCACACCACAACACACACACAAACACACACAAACAAAAACACCGACCCCAAATACAACCTCCACCACACACACTGAAAAGCCCGAAAAAGGAAAAAGGGACCTGGACGCTGCACCCTGGCTAACCTGTGACCTACCCCCTCCCCACTCAAAGCACAGAAAAAATAACCTCTAGGAACCAACACCATACAATTTGTAAATAGTGGTATTTTTTAAGTGTTTGCAAAGAGGTTGTCTCTGTCATAAAATTGTTTCATTCTATTTCTGCACTTAATGAAATGATAACCAATTATACATTTCATTACCAAATTTTCAGGTTGATACGTTTTATTCTATTATTTCGTTAATATATGAATGAATTAAAATAGCAATACTAGTGCAGCTTGATACTCATTATCTAACAGAATCTTTCACCAACTTTTATAACAACACATTTATTGAAGATGAATTTTGTGTAAACAATACTATGATTGCAGCATTGTCTGAAGTAATACTTTTAAGAAAATTGCATTTAATACTATCTATCTTACTCGATTTTTATCGCCTTTCAATTTAAAAGTTACAGATAATTTATTCGTTTTCAGTTGATAGCTTGCTTATGCATGTATTTTCTTTTCACGTTCCATTAGAATTTGTGTGGCATGTAACAATGTTTCTATGTGATCTCAACACTTTTGCTGATGAAAAGACTTTCACTGATAAATGAAACAATAATTTTGCAACAATTATTGTTGGCTACTGTTATTATCACTGCTGATCTAGTATTCAAATACTTCAGCTCCATAACTCAAGAATATCATACTTCTATATTCAGTTAAGACTGTTATATTAGATTATGCAGACACCCACATAACCTAATAAGTGTAAGTCATCCCCACCACATGATGTTTGAACAACTCTTCATGAGCCACGAAAACATTAGGCGTTTCATAGATAAACTTTCTATCACTTGTACCCAGATATACTTGACCTCCACGCGGTTTTTAAAGTATAAATTGTTGCTCAGGTATATTGACCGAGGCCGCAATTGTGATATCAGATGTATTAAACAGTACTTTCACCTGTAAAATTTGCATCTACGCTTAAATCAGCAGGCCTATGATTCTGCCCAACTCTTAGCTCAGGGTATCTTTAGTTATTATAACAGTTTTCTCACCAAGTGTTTTGAACTTCTCCATTTGCAATCAACGTTTCAGTTTATCGTTAGATGGTTTCTTAAATTGACACCATGATGCCACTTCCCTAAGTTCCCCACATACATAACTGGACCGATGGGGCATCATGTATGTTGGTCTTCACTTGCTTATTCGAAAATGTCCCCCTTTGTGCTCTGTTCAAAAAAGGTTCAACGAACTTCGTACTATTTTAATTTTATTAGCATTGCGTTTCAAATATATTTGACTCAGCAGGAATGTACTATTTTATCAACACAAATTGCATCTTAGATTTAATCAGGAGAAGGTTGATGTAAGCATGGTTTTAACCCTTATAACGAATAGTCAGTTTATGTAACAGACAGGTCCGAAGCCGTAACCTGGGATTATTAAACCTGTTACTTTATGATGTGTTTGTCCTTTTCAATGTGACATGTCATATTCGCTGTTTTATGTCTTAAGTATATCATTGGAAAACGTTTGAATTGAATAGTTTCATACAGCCATAGTGTACACCTTACTACATTTCCAGATAATTTGAAGATTTTTTTTCCGATGTTATAGTTTTCTGTAGTTCAATATGCAGGTAGGTGTTGTGCTTTTTGGGATTCTTGCTGTGCACTATCATTTTCCCAAACAGACTATCTTCTTTCGAAATTTCAAAATTATGGAAAATTTATTCACATTTAAACATTCAGAGCCATTTGTACTACAATGTATATTTTAAAGATGTTTTACAATTCATAAAAATTAAAAGTTTTGATCTAAATTATATGTAAAGGTCTGGCACTGTCGCGGAAGTTGAAACTCAATCAAATGCATAATAACGTATGCATATTTTTGTCTTAATTTTTTTTACGTATCCTTTACTTTTCATATTCAGATTATCTGAAAATTAATCTAAAACTCTCAACGATAATCAGACAAAGCTAGAGCCAACTTTGTCCAGATAAGAGCTATAGATGTTGTCTGTCGCATAATGTTGCACATCCCAGTAAACCCGTTCGAAATAACGTTACCAGGAGTTTGATGGAAACTACGACTCCAAAATAATTATCTTGCTTTGTTAAAGATCAAATGTTACCATTTAACTGGCACACATAAGATCTATAGGCAAATTTTGGAATACTACTGATAATTTGGGTTAAATAAGAAAACAAGTGAAATGAATTTTATTGTGCTTTATTATACAAGTTATTCATCCGTAAAGCTCAACTCCCATATGATAAAAACAGTAAGTTTACTGCACTTTACAATAATAAAAGGCTACAAGCTTTCTTCACAATCGAGCCAAAATAAATTAGTATACACTAAACATTTTGACTTTTAGAACGTACTGTACTATGTATATTGTGATAATGAACTCTGTAGACTATATGCGTGAAGTGGACAGACAGCTGCAAAATGAGACGTGCTATACCAAACTTGACAGTGAAATAACTGAAACCATTAAGGATAAAATTAATACATGCATTAATGAAATAAGTTCTTCTGATAATTGTATTAGTGATGAATTTGATGTTTTTCCGGTTAGTTTACGCCTGCCACAGTTTTATATTCTACCAAAACTGCACAAACCTCATAACGATAATTTTCCCGTTTGTTATCAAGGAAGAACTATTGTGTCAGCATGCAACTCTCCGACAGAAAACTATATTTTGAACCTTACATGCAGTCTTTACCGTCTTATATTAAAGACACTACCGATTTTCTTGAAAAACTTAAAAACCTACAAACAACACCAGACTCGTATCTTGTTACGTTCGATTTAAATTCTCTGTATACTAACATTCCCCACATTGATGGTATTAATGCATGTAATTTTTTATGAACAAAGGAGATTTCTCATCAAATAGCAAATTATCTATTGGAAGTATCAGTAAACTGTTACAGATTGTCCTTGAAAATAACCATTTCCAATTTAATCAAGAGTATTTTCTGTAGATTATGGGAACTGCCATGGGAAGTCTTATGACCCCAGCATATGCTTCCCTTTTCATTGGTAAACTTGAACAAGATTTTTCGCAAACTTGTACACTTCAGCCTACATTATGGCTGCGTTTTCTTGATGACGGTGGTCTTGTTCCATTCCATTGAGGAGCTACATAGTTTTATTAAGGGACGCAATCATTTTCATGATGCAATTAAGTTTTCATATGAAATTTCTAAAACTCATGTTACCTTTCTAGATGTAGATGTTACTAAAGATATTACAAGTGGCCTTATAAACACTAGCGTTCATATTAAAGACAATTACATTCACCAGTACCTTGATTACTCTCCTGCCACCCAAAGTCATGTAAAGATGGTATTCTACAGAATCAAGCTAAGAGGTATCGTCGTATTATTTCAAACGATGATGCATTTTTTCGTTCATTGGAATATTTACAGGAACATTTTCTTACAAGAAATTAACCACTTGACATTATTGACGAGACTTTTACCAAGGTTAAATCTTGAACACAAAGTGAAGCCCTTCAATACACTTATAAAGAGAGTAATTGACATGACAATATATTGCCATTTGTAATTGAATACAACCCATCATTACCTAATATAGGAAATATCTTCCATAAATACTGGGATTTGCTTAAATTTTCCAAAAAAGCCTACTATAGCTTATAAAAGGGGTAAAATCTGAGGGAATTTTTTGGTCAGTTCAAAATTATGACCTGGTCAAGGCGTTAAAGGAATAGCCGGTAAATGTCATCGGCCAAGATGTAACAACTGTCCTATGATCAAGGAAGGCAGTACTTTTACAAGTTTTTCACAAAGAATGAATAGTCATAAGTTCGACATTCACAGTTTTACCGACCCTTTATGTGCTACAAATATTGCTACTCAATTAATTCTCCGGGTCATAATAAAAGTAATTTCAGTTATATGCCTATAGATACTGTAAATAATGATATGGAAAAAAAAAAAAAAAAACAAAAGGGAAGCCACGTACCCAAAAGCAGCCCCCAAAAGAACCCCACATCACCCAAATGCACACCACCAACACACACACACACGGCACACGACACCACAGACACACACAAAATCAGACACACACAAAACACTACCAACACACCTAGCATACAAAGCAAACACACGAGGACAAAACGAACAATTAAAGGAACACAGTGGGGCACACAGTGGCTATTACGGGAAACCTTTTGGATACATAAACTATGTACGAAAATCCCAGACGGTCTTAACACCAGCATCTTGTATCCAGTTTAGAAATAATTGTTACCTATTTGTGAATTTTCTGTTAAATATGGGTATGCTGGTTTTAATATTAGATCATGTATTTAATGATATTTTGTAATTAAAACCGCTGCATCTTTTTGATCCGTCTCTAAAAATATTCAAAACTTTTATGCACTAATTTGCACGTTGACGTTCGCGTCAGTCTTACGGATGTGACGTCATAATTGTTTATATATACGTTACATGAAGAAGGCTTTACGGCCGAAACATGTCGGTAAATGTTTAAACTATTAGTGCGTTGATTTTTTTTCCATTTTACACTATCTATAGTAACAATACATTGTAACATATTTGTATAAGAAATGACTAAAAACCTTTGAACTCGTCAAAAGATTGAAAAATAATCACAAATGTATCTAAATGTAAATATCATTTATGCATGTATATAAATAAATATCAAAAGTGTTTAGTGGGAAAGTCAACATTCGGAAAAATATTGTCATAATCGGCTGCACCTTAAGAATTACAACATTGCACAGTGTCTTCTTGGCGAAAATATCACAACCCCGTTCAAAAATGTGTAATAATTTTATAATAGCTGCTCTTTACATCGCAGTATCTAATTATAACTTCATGCGTATGCTAGGGCATATTTTATAAAAGGTTTTCTTTTTATCGAATATTCGATTTTATGAAAAACATGATAAATAAACAATAGTATTTTCATGCACGAAGTATCTATAAGTGTAGAGGTATCTACAATTTTGGATAGCTTTAAAAGTTTGTTTTGCCTTAAAATTGAAAGGGGTAATGCATTTAGCGATACATGACGAAGTGTACAAGTACTACAAATGTATTCAACGTAGCCGATACTTTTGTAACGTTGAAAATAACGTAAAACCTATACAGAACATATCTATTCTCTGTAGTCCTTGAAGTGTGTACGTTTTAACAAAAAAAAGAGGTTTAACTTTTAAATAGTTTCTTTACGAAGGCTAAGATTCAAGAATGTACTGAAATAATCCAGACAACGGTGGTCCTCATTTACATATCAATATAAAACTCTATGTAGGTTCAGTATACTGCATTTAGCAATCAACATCAAAGCAGCAGTCTTCTTTTCTACAACATTCACTGTCGCACCAGCACTGTCCAATGTAGCCACTTGCCTTTAATCCATTGTTTACATGCGATGCTTTGGAATATGGAAGACAACGACTACCGTAAGACGAAAAACATCCTACAAACAGACAGTGAAATATTAATTGATACATGTATAACATATGTACAAAAAAATGTCGGCTAATTTATATCCATTTTATTTTATTGATGGAATGGAAAGTTGCAATTGTAATTTCTTCTTGTTCTTATAACTTTGTTGCAAAATTACTATAGGTTATATAGTGGTGCATAAACAAAAGTGTTCTTGCGTATATTACTTTCAAACAATGGCAATGTATATGTGATGAATATAAACTTCTCTTGTATTACGTTTTAGAAACGAGCGCATTTATAGGAAACACAAATTATTAGTGCTGTCAAATACGAAGAATGAAATATAGATTACCAACAGATCCAGTTGGAATCAGTTGCCCATCTGTAAGACAAATTGAAATTAAGATACCATAATGTTATTTTCTAAAGAATTCTTAGGATTGCTGCAAAGTAATAAAGGGTAGACAGCTTTATATGTGATAGGAGCCAAATTGACAACAGAAACGGTCATATGATAACCAACATTTCATTGTAAGCCATAATTATACCCATCATATAGTTATGTGTTTGTAAAACGTTATAGAAAACAATGCCGATTGCCTTTTCCCGCTAGATACATGTACATGTACCTATAACATGCACATTTTCACACAAAAAAAGTTCATATATATGTTAAGGTTTTTCTTAAAAATCATTGTTTACTAACTTACCTCTCAACATACCGACATCTGGACCTGTAATAAATTGAGATAGTCAGCATTTTCTGATTGGTTTGAAATATAAGGTATATGTCATCGAATTGCTTATGTTCAAAGCTTAGTCTGCTGTATAGGGTAACATTTTTAAACCTCTATAGTAATATAATAATAATAATTTCTTTATTTTAAAAAGGTGTAACACATAAAGTTATGTTACAAACTACATATTCTTATTTACAATGTGGCCTAATAAATCTAAACATAAATTAAAGCAAATACAAAACTATCAAGCAGAAATAAATACATATTATTAAAACACACATATCAGATACAAACATATTCATTTACTCCCGACAAACACTCATAAGTTATAAGAAATATACCTTTAATCGTTTGATCAATAACAATCTTGTTTATCAATAAATAACATTTTGAAATATAACCAGTGAATTTTACCGTAAACACAAGAAGGCATTGCCCATGTCCCATTATGCTGACAGGTTATGACTCCGAAATAGGTGCACTGTGTACATGTGTAAGCTAATTGGTAGCCCTGCAGATACCTCCCATAAACGTGGCCTAAATTCGCATGGTCGTAAGATGCTGGTGGTTCACAGTAAGCTGAATTTTATTAATATGTAGATTAAGGATATAAAGGTAAAGATGTGTTTATAGAAATTTCCGTTCCAATCAGATAAGATTGGCAGTTCAACACACTTGCTGATGAAATAGTTTTGAGACACTTTGTCCGTCCTGCGTTTTTCGTCTCGTTATTTGCAAATGATAGCTGAATTTCATTTGTTACAATGTTAACTATGAATTCTTATCATTTCTCTTGCTAATTCAGACTTATCAACTGCTTTGCCGATTTTGCAATTTTGTAGATTTGGAAGTACATTGTAATATTTCTTAATTAGCACATGTGGACGCATATGAGACGCACCAGACAAAACTGCTTCTACAAAAATTAAAAAAAATAATAATTTGTATCAGCCTTAATTCTTCATTCGTACCTTATTTGGTTTTCAAATTGTTACAAACTGTCATTCTTAGTGCAAACTGACTTATAAATGTCTTGATTATACTTTGGATCAGGATGAATTTAATTGTTCACTAAAGAAACAAATCTGAATATCTGTGAGGTGTTTACGATTTAGTGCATGATTTAAATCCTAACCAATCGTTACTTGGTTTACATTTTTTTCATAAGTGGTTTCTGGTTGTTATATGTAAAGTGCATGAGTTTGAAAGGTCATTCGAGAGGGATCCACAAGCCTTGGTTTCTTAGTGAAAATATTATGTCTTTGGTAAAAGAATAACAAAAAGTATTTTCACTTAGATACCTCCCGTTTTTATTAGCAAAATACGTTATTGAGATATGCTAACATATCACAATACAAATTTGCTTTAACCATTGATTAAAAAATATATTGTAGTTAAAATTCGATGTATTTATGGCTTCACTCTAGATAAGACAAGTCAATGTTGTCATCGTATCTCAGAATATATACTATAGCGTGTACCTTTGTTTCGTTTCTTTTTCACTAAGCCTCTTTTGTTAAGCTGAAACTAAGATGCAGTAAGTTAACACTGTGTTTCAACCGAACACGATTTATTTGAAAAATGCTTTTTAAAAAAGACATAATTTGTCAAACACTCAGTTGAAGAAACTGTCTTTTAGACCAGAGAATAAGTTAGTTCTATCAGCAACAAACGCAGCAACGTTTGCAAACTATATGTCCTACATACCAAAACACGGTTTCTCTTTCATTCAGTCAATGGTGCGATGTTTAACAAACACATTCAAAGATATATAATAAATTAAATATTAAATACAAGTATTAAAGACTATTAAAATATTAATGGGTACATCGATTCAGTCAATGCTTTATCAAAAACGAAATTAAAGCAGGCGAATTACCTACGGGAATAAACTAAAGTGGTATTAGGTCATCATGATCAGCCGTAATACTGAGAAGATCCACTTAGACGATAATTTATGGTATTTCTTTGGAAACAACCTTGCACAACAAACACTGAACTGAACCATTACAATAGCATTTTCTAAGATTGTTAAAAGATGTACTTATTACCTTCAGCTCAGAAAAATTGTTTTGAATGTTTTTAATACCATACTACTTTACAGAATCCACAGTATTGTTATAATGATAAAAGAGACATTACTTACCTTCAGATCCATTTGATAAAAGCTGTCTATCTGAAAAATCAGTTTGATAATGTGTGATAAAATATCATATAACTACATAATTCACAAGCTTGAGGTTTACTTGTATTTACAATATTGTTGTGAAAATTATTATGCAATGAAAATTATGAAACTATACAATGTTATTAAATTACTTTTCCACTTAACAGTGAAACTGAATGACGTAATTCCGATGAATTCTGTATATCAGATGTAAAGATTCTCACTTAGTTTTATCATGAAGATGGTGCCTGTTTGATCTACGACGTGATTATAGCCTGTACACAACGTGCAAGTCAAGGCAGCTTTGTTATAAAACACACCGAAACATACCCCGATAGTGGTGCACAATTGCATGCATGCTATCTTACTTCTCACAGAATGTACGAAAAGTATTTGAGAGTCTGTGCACACGCTGTCGTCAAGATTGGTTCGGTAATGGTACTCTGTTGTTATCATTTCACAGTGTATGTATGTCAACACAAAAACTATTGCAAACAAAACAGTATAAAAGATATAAGCCATAGATATTCGGAAATTTTATACTCAAAATTAGATGTATTATGCAATTGAAGACCTCGATCCTTTAGAACGTTTTGTCAGTTTATCGTTAAATTTCTGTACAGTTATTCTTATCGAACACATTTACACATAATCCTGACGCTACATATTAGTATTTCTCCAAAGCAAGAATCAAATTAGAATATTATACCAAATGTTCAAATTATATCAGCTTTAACTTGAGTACAAGTGTGTTATCTTTAATGCCAGGTGTTTGTAAAAACATTGTCACGTTTTTTGGTTTCGTCAGACTTTTACACTACCGTTTCTCTTAACTTTACATTACTTTAACCGTATTCCTTCTCGATGAGTGTTGCGGCATTCCAGACCACAGTTCCAAGCTACATTTATTTAGTCTGATTTATATGGCGGATGAGAAACAGATATTCAAGTGTTAGAAATTTGATTTCTAAAGTATTAAGCTGAAAATTCTTTCAATTAATACACACAGGATGTTCCTTTATAAAAACATTGTCACGTTTTTTGGTTTCGTCAGACTTTTACACTACCGTTTCTCTCAACTTTACATTACTTTAACCGTATTCCTTCTCGATGAGTGTTGCGGCATTCCAGACCACAGTTCCAAGCTACATTTATTTAGTCTGATTTATATGGCGGATGAGAAACAGATATTCAAGTGTTAGAAATTTGATTTCTAAAGTATTAAGCTGAAAATTCTTTCAATTAATACACACAGGATGTTCCTTTCGGTGCATTTAAATATAGTTGCTTTACGAATTCATATAGTAACTTGATAATGTAACAATCTGTTATGTAAATACATTCAACACATATACGTAAGTAGGAAAATTGCAATGTAAATAGTGGCGGTCTTTTGCATATATTTTTCAAGTAGGTTGCGTTGCATTTAATTTCTGTGTTAAATGTCACAACAATCATATTTGTGGTTGACCTAATCATTTATTAGTAGTCTCAAAATCAAACAGAAATGCATTTTAATCAACAAAACCAGTTCATCTCTCCTTTAGTTCTTATATAAACGGATAAAGCTAGCAATAATATTTCAATTTGATACTCAATATCCAACAGTATGTTATATCAGCTTTTTTGGATAATCTTCTTTGCTTGTTAACCAAATTAAAATATCCATAAGCTTTTCTTTTCAAGTCCGATAAAGAACAGATTTCACTAATAACGAGTAAATCGTAAAGGTCGATCACAGCCAAGCTTACTTTTGAATTTATAGTATTATCATGCCCCCGAAGGAAGGTATATAAAAATTGTACCGTCCGTCCGTCTGTCCGTCCGTGCGTCCGCCCTTACATTTTTTGTGTCTTGGCTGTAACTTTGTCATGCATTGAAGGATTTTAAAATAACTTGGCACAAATGTTCAGCACATCAAGACGACATGTCACGTGCAATATACATATCCCTACCTTAAAAGTCAAGGTCACACTCAGTGTTTATAGGTAATGGAATCCTATATATATATATACATACATTCGTGTTCACACTGAAACTTTTTCATGCATCGAATGATTCAAAAATAACTTCGCACAAATGTTCATCACATCAAGACGACGTGTCGCGTGCAAGACCCACGTCCGTACTTCAAAGGTCAAGGTCACACTTAGTGTAGATAGGTAAAGGGATCCTATATATATATATATATAATATATATATATATATATATATATATATATATATACATTCGTGTCCGCACTGTAACTTTGTCATTTTTTAAAATAACTTGGCACAAATGTTCATCAAATCAAGACGACATGTCATGTGCAATACCCATATCCCTACCTCAAAGGTCAAGATCACTTTTAGAGTTTAAAGGAAATGGAATAGTTACTCTGTCATGCATGAAAGGATTTTAGACTTACATGGCACAATTATTGAGCACATGGAGAGGACACAGACTGTGAGACACCTCTTTCGGGGGCATTTGTCATTTATGAGGGACAGCTCTTGTTTCATACGTAGGAAACTTTAAAACCTTCGTAATAAATGTTTGTTTTATACAACTAAAGGTTGCTAGTAGGGATATTATACAATAATTCGACAAAGGGTGAGATTCTGGACAGCAAAGAAAGATACGCTTTATGTGTATCATGTACTAGTTTTTGTATTGAATGATTGAAGTATCTTACTCCCTCAAATTCATTTAGAAAATACGCAAATCCTTTTTCGGCATTGTTCTATTCCACCTCAAGCTAAACTGTCTATATTTTTCACTATAATTATAAGCCCTTTCTTCCACTGCACTGGAATTAGGCTCTAATTAGGGTGACGTCATCTAAAAATATATCTGAAAACATATTCATTCCAGTATTTTAGCATGCTTGTAAATGATAAAATTATAACTGTAGGACCGCAGTACGCAGTTCTACATGGGATCAGTGTATTGCATTTATACTAGATAATATGAGATTCATGCTCTCTCTGCAGGTGAAAAACAGGTTTCTGTGTACAATAAAAAACACTCTACAATATTATTAACACTTCTTTCTGATGATAAACAGAAATCACTAGGAAACTCAAATGAAATATTTTTACACGGAACTTTCATTGA
This sequence comes from Saxidomus purpurata, assembly GCA_022818135.1. NCBI lineage: Eukaryota > Metazoa > Mollusca > Bivalvia > Venerida > Veneridae > Saxidomus > Saxidomus purpurata. Next base: position 8,119 of record JAFMSR010000815.1, on the reverse strand, counting down.
GAGATGAGTTAGATTTATAAATGAAATACTACGAAAAGAACAGTTACTGGTGAACTTTCTTAAGCAATGGAATTGATAATGTTTTGGTATACATAATAATTTGTTAAACCAAAATACGATTCTGAGTATGCGGAATACTGTACTGTGGTAACCTAAATTAATTTATTGTTCTCGAAACTATCCTATTTACTCTCAAACTGTTTTTATATATTGCTTAGTTGAAAACTCAACGAGTTGTCAATTGTCAGGTCCAAACAAAGACACATTTTAACCACACTAATCAATTTAGAAATGCATATCTTTGAAACAACCCTTGCTGTCCTTCATACTAGTTTTGAAAACATATGGAATATGGTTTGGCCCTATGCATGAAAAGATTAATCCTGTCCGACTATATCGCAATGTAAACAGTCATTTCCCTTGTGTTAATACCATACAATTACCTTGTTAGTATATTACGATTTACAAGGGCGGCAATCCTGAACGATGAAGTATGGTCGGCGGAAGACGGTTAACTCGCTTTAGGGTGCCAGCTTTAGATGACTATACTAAAATGAAGACAGGTAGACGATTAACTCGCTCCATGACGAAGGCTTTACAAAGAGAAAGTGATAGCTTTTATTCTCCGCCGAAGAAGAAATTAAAATTAACACCAAAACAAGCCAAGATTTCTATATCAAACAAGGCTAAAAGGTATGTGGAATATTAACTGATTAATTTCATGATTTACTCTTTCTTAATATAAAGGTAATTCTTTCAGGACCGATATCATATCGTGTTCTCTGTATTGAAATCAACTTTATTTAATCAGACAATAACGTCTTTATTTAGTATTGATTTGTAAATGTATTATAACTAGAATGCGCTATATTACCATAACATTATTGAATATGGGACAATCGATATAAAACCATAAACCGTGACAAAAATAGCCTTCAATATATTGATATAATCCACACAGTGATCTTAATAATTGCTATTGCTCTTTTACTACCTATACATTCACATTTAGCTATCATACACATGCAAATACCTATTTTACCTGATATTATAATATACCATTTTTCGATAACAGTTACATTATCGTACGATGTTTATACTTAACAAATATTTAACAAGTAATATGGTTATAATATAATCAACATTTTTCTGAACAGATCACACAAAAATGTCAACTATAAGCAGACAAAGGCTAAAGGAAAGAAAACATCAACGAAGCAACGTGTATCTACTTCAAAACATGATATCTCATATCAGTTAACAACAAATGAAATATTCAGTATTAGGTCGCGTTCTGATGAAAATATATGCACTATATATTCAATGTGCATGCTTGACTCTGGTGATATACTGATAGCTGATTACAAAAATCCAGTTTTAAAACAAATAAATGGCGACACGTACGAAATACGAAATACCTTAGAATTGGAAACCACTGCAGTTTCTGTCTGTAAAGTCAATGGAACAGAGGCTGTTGTTGCACTGTCTAACAGCAGTCTGCAATTTGTTTCTACCCTGAACAAGCTTGTGCCGACACGTACACTTAAGATGAATCACACCTGTTTGGGTGTCTGTGTTATTTCTGACAAAATCTATATTAATTGTGGTGATAATAGGAATCTGTTTGTGTATGACATGGACGGGACCATTTTGAAGAGAGTTGATGGCGAGAACATTTTTTCCTGGAATCGCTTTATTGTTGAAAGTGACGACGGGAATGCAATATATATTACTGACAGGGATGAAGGAGTGATTAAAATGGATAGAAACGGTGAGGCTATCTGGAAATGGAAAGATCCACCCATTGGTGCATTTGGGGTTTGTACAGATGGACTTGGTAACGTGTTTGTTTCTGGGTATGACTCCGACAACGTTGTGCAAATTTCCTCTGATGGACAATATCTTGGAGAGATTGTACCGTCAAGGATTTGTATTCCAAGTACAGCTGGCTTGTGTTTTGATCGTCAGAAATCAAAACTTTTTGTGGCAGGATACATTTGCGATGAGGTCTCTGTGTACTGTTTCAAACAGATCTTTATATGATTACAAGTAATCACTTTTACATGTAAATCAACACAAGCTTATGTATGAGTTGCCTGTTTAGGATTTTCCACTACATGTATGTTTGCACTAACGAGCTTGATGCGTTTTTGCAAAACAAAAAACGTTTGTTTAAGGGACATACTCTATAACTGATGCCAAACCAAATAACCTCCAAAAAATAAAATATATAATCTTTGGAAGTATTATAACTTAACCTAGCAGTTTCAGCTATGCAGATAAAAATAGCGGTTTTAAATATGCTATAAAACCGTTTACCATTCAATAATCTATGTAGGGTTGTTGTTGTACATTTATGGGTTGATGCGATTTATTACAGAAGGCATCCTCCATATTGATTAACTGTGGTAAATTGAGGCGTTTTTCGCCATAGGATCTTCTTTGAAATTGTATTAATTTATCATTTTACGTTCATTTGACACATAATCTATGCTTCCAGAATATAATCGGCTAGATGTTGGGTATGTCCCATAAATGGTATTTCTAGTATGTGTAACATTTTGCCATAGATAATGATATATTTGCCATAGCATATATATTGTGTAAACATTTTGTATCTATTCACTTCAGTTTCCTATGTCTTTATCTATGTTTGCTTTTGTGAATTGTAGTGTTTTTAGTATTTCGTTTCTTTCTGAAACATTTTGCAAGGAGTAGATATACACAATAAATATAGAAAAATAAATAATGCTCAAAGCGTAAGGATATACTAGAACCACCGTGCGCCTGTGCGTCCGTCCGTCCGTCCGTGAATCCTCATTTCAAATACATTATCGTTTTCGCATTTAAACATAGTCATTAGTGACATGACTTGAAATAACTTGGCAATATGTGCAACGCATCGAGACGACGTTAATCGGACAAAATGTGAGGTCCTGCTGACTTGAAGGCCACATTCACACTTTTAAAAGCGAAAGATCTTGCATATTTACAAGAAATTCTGTGTAAAATACTCACAAATAATAACATCTTTATATGTGATACAGGTCTATATAACTATAATCCTGTAAAGTAAGTTTAAGGGATACACTGCAGTCAAAATGTCCTTCCGTCTTTTGTATTTTCATGCGTTTGAAAATTTTTTATCCGCGCTATTTCTCAGCAAATACTGGCTCGATAGTTCATCAATTAACCTTTACAGGAGTGAATTATACCAAGTTTTTTATGCACATCCTCGGCATATTTCGCTCAGGTAATTTTACATTGAGTTTTAGCCCAGATATAATGTACGTACAATGTAGATATTTTTGTCAGGCTATTTCTCAGAAACCACTGGATTGAAAGGGAACTTATTCAGTAGAAACAATATTTTATGTATTCATATATCCCTATTCATGTGTACAAAACACGACGGTAATAATCACCCTTTTAGTTAGGTTTAAATCAGACTAAAGTACACGATATTCTGTAAAAGGAAACGTATATATAGTAAACGAAACTTCTAACGCACCACCTGCCTTTTCCTTCTTTATTTCCGTCACATAGAACAGACACTATACAGCAGATATTTAAGATTATAACTATTTCGAACTATCATGTGAATGCTGAGCGCACCCCTTTATTGCCTTCTTGCTTAAATACGCCAATGATAAATGACGCTAAATTGTTACGTCATCAGATAAATATGTCACGGGCACAGAAAGGTTAAATACAAACTACGAGTGGCATTATGTTAATAAATTAGAAAATGGATGGATTTAGATCTGCGAAAAAAGGAGTTTCTAAAGAAATTATCCACAGTCACCCGTCAGAGTCTGTGTAAACAATGACAACTGAAAGTGAAATAGATATGCGATGGCCGTGTTGACCATGAACGTAAGGTTTACAGTCTACTAGGAAAACTTGTGTAAAGTAAGTTAAGATATAAATTTCATTTGTTAAAAGTCAGATGATCATTGAGTTCTTTTCCATGTCAAAATTTATCGGTAAATCGCTCATTTAATGTTACGAAATTTTTTATACACCCCCTAAGTATTCAAGGAAAACGCGCGGCGTTTCCCGAAAAAGGCGTCCATGTAAACAACAGCGTTTGGCAATATCCGGTATTAGTCCACGGGGAAACTTGAAGATATTAACCCTAAATCCACAAATGCAAAACGAATATCCGGCACATAGATAATTTGAAATATAAGAAGGGTTCCGATACATAAACCTGTGTTGTCTAGGCGCTTGGTTCTACAAAAGTAGGCCTAATGAGCCGTGATCAACTCGAGTTGAATTTCGAGTATTGGGTCGTGTCTTACACGTTCTTTTGAAACTACATTTTGTATAAAGAGAACGAGGCTCTTGAAGGAAAAAGAAAGTGATTTAAAAGGAATTAATAATCGTAAGTCTTCGCCGACACCGTGGTCCCGTCTCGATGTCATCGTACTACAATACGATGGCTACACGACGGCATTTCGAGGGCTTCACGTAGTCTTGTTGCCTTCCTAACACAAACGGGCAGCTTCTTATTTCTTTCGTATTGTCTTCGTTAGGCGAAAATTGCCCGATGGCAACGATGATCACGCGAAGTAAAGACGAAGATGGACATGATTTGACAAGATGCCCTCACGATGGCCTTACAAAGGGCAAAATGGACACACGAATTCAACACGAAAATGAACCTTCGCAAGGTCTTTCGGCAATTTTTAGCATGCCAAAGATTTTTCCACCGCTCACGAAGTTGCTGCTGGAGCCTGAGAAGCTCCAGCGGCGGTCATACGATGGCTTAAGATGCCCTAACGAATTGCCCGATCTTTTAACGATCAGAGCAAAATTTGAACATTTGCTTCATCGTGTGTCCATCTGGTGTCAATTTCAGGACAGTGTGACAGGCGCATTAGTATATTATCGATTACGTTCCAAGGCGGTGCCCCACTGTGTTCCTTTAATTGTTCGTTTTGTCCTCGTGTGTTTGCTTTGTATGCTAGTGTGGTTGGTAGTGTATATGTGTGTGTGTACATGAGTGTGTGGTGTGTGTCGTGTGGTGTGCGTGTGCGGTGTGTGTGTGTGTGTGTGTTGGTGGTGTGCACTTCTGGGTGCTGTGGGGTTCGTTTTGGGGAGGCTGCGTTTTTGGTACGTGGCATTCCCTGTTTGATATTATTTTTGTTTTTACAAGGGCGCACAACAGCATCTTTAACCCTAAACGATGAAGTATGGTCAGCGTAAGACGGTTAACTCGCTCTAGGGTGCCAACTTTAGATGACTATACTAAAAGTTCTGGGAAGAAACCGAAATCTAGTTGTACAAAAATATCTAAATCAAATAAGGCTAAAGGGTATGTGAATAAGAAACTTTAGATATCGGTAGATTACCGAAAGAATGCAATCAAAGGGACTAATAATGTGTTTTACAGATATCTTTTGTTGCATAATTTTTACCGTCCTTTTTGATCTTTCAGAATAATCGCCCGATCTGCTCTCTCAGTTATAATTTTTTTTTCCTTTCTTCATACTATATAAATCCTACACTATATAACTGTTCTAAGTAACGTCACCAAAATGACCAAACTGACATAACGCTGTCCGTAGCAACAAAAAAGCTGGCATACTGTAAATTATTCCTATATCCAAAAAAAACATTATTTAAAAACGCTATCTTAATTCTTAATATATCCGCATTGAAGTAGAAATATGCCCTTTCATTATAACTATGTGAATAATAAATACACATTAAACATGTTGTGAGAAGACATGCAAAGGGAAGTTTGTATAATCTCTTATAGATTATTGCGTTGCATTATAATTATAGAAATGCTTCACAAGATTAGTATTATCACAATTTTGCTATCCGATATCACACAGATACATGCCGAAAACTGCTACATATACGCTACGCGACACTGCTTCTTTCAGAAATTGTTCGTCACCCCAAAATATACTGAGTGTGTAATTTGTTTCACCGGATTTAAAAAAATTCCCTGTCTATATAACCGACTTCATATGGCACTTCCAATGGTCGTTTCCAAAGCAATGCTTTCTTGAAATCGGGTGCATATCAATCAGTTTATCAAAAGCAGATTTTTAAGTGTAACATATGTAAAAGATTCGTCATATATATTTTAGTTTTTTTTAATTATACGCCAAGAATGTTTGCTAATTATTTCCTGTTCGTTTTCAGTTTATATTAACTAACGGATGTTTCCGCACATAATTATTTATCAGAATTTAATTTATGACAGAAACAACTTCATGTTGAAAACGGCAAAGACATGGACAGTCTTCAAGTTAGCAGTTGTTTGTTTTGCGAATGCACACAAAATATCTGAGGGAGAGAAATTGAATTCTGGACTAGTAAAATCGCATAGTACTACACATAACATACACAGAATGCATGCAAAAGTCAGTCATGGTCGACAGGTTTCATGTAGAGCTAGCACCCATTCAAATTCGATATTTTTCCTGCTTTTGTATCAACTCAGCAATTCAACTGCATACAGAAATACAAATAAGTAATTTAAACTTAAATAAAAATCCCATCCAAACAGCGGTACCCTAACGTTTTCAAAAAACCGACAGGGGCCAAAGTACTAAACTATCTCTTGCCTCCTGAAGACAAACATGACCTTAGTTGATTTGTTTCATGAGCCACATGCTACGAAAGAATGCGTTGTATTCTCAACTTTACGCATCATTGCATTTACGGGTCGGTAAGAGTTACGCACCCCTTGATTACTAGGTCAAACAAATCATATCCGCCATATTTGGAACACATAAAATGGAGACAGGGGGACGATTAACTCGCTCCATGACGAAAGCTATACATGAAGAAAGTGATAGCTTTTATTCTCCGCCGAAGAAATTAAAATCAACACCAAAACAAGCCAAGAAATCTATATCAAACAAGGCTAAAAGGTATGTGGAATAGTTATATTAAGTTCATGATTTACTCTTTCTTAATATTAAGGGTATAAATACCGCATTTGATCTACAAATAAAGGTAATTCAGTCAGGACTGATATCATATCGTGTTCTCTTTATTGACATCAACTTTATTTGATCAGACAATAACGTCTTTATTCAGTATTGATTTGTAAATGTAGTATAACTAGAGTTCGCTATTTTGGACCTTCTCGTGACCATAACATTATTGAATATTGGAGAATCGATATAAAACCATAAACCGTAACAATAATAACCTTCGGTATGATGATATAAACCACGCAGTGGTCTTAATAATTACGACTGTTTAAAAGACTACTTGACCTATGGTAGAAAAGGTGACGTGAAGACGGTGGTTGAGTTCGTAGTGGCGTATGAAAAAAACGGTAAAAATCTTGCACAATTTTCATGTGATTTAAGATTGGTTTTATATTAAAAATGGGCCTTTGCGGTGTTAGAATTCACCTAGCAGGGATTACTTTTATTTACACGTCCTGACTTTGGAACATGGTGGGGGTAAGAGTAGGTTGGTGCGCACCATAAACCGGTTTGCTCCCCAGTGGTGTTTTTACCACTGACAAATCAAGGCGGGTGTCGTTTTAAATCGTTTTGCTCGAGTGTTTTCTTTGTATGTATTTTTGGTATTTGTGTGTGTGTGTAAGTTGTGTGTGTGTTTTTTTTTTTTTTTTTTTTTTTTTTTTTTTTTTTTTTTTTTTTTTTTTTTTTTTTTTTTTTTTTTTTTTTTTTTTTGTTTTCTTTTTTTGGTTCTGTGGGGCTTTTTTTGGGGAGGCTGGTTTATTATTAAAAGTGGCATTCCCTTTTACATACATTTGTCTTAGGTCATGAACATTATGTAATAGACAATAAACATTAAATAATACAGATACACATACCTGTTTTACCTGATATTACAATATACTATTTTCCTATAACAGTTACAGAATCGTGCGTTGTTTATACTTAACAAATATTTGACAAGTAAAATGAATATAATATGATCATCATTTTCCTGAACAGATCACACAAAAATGTCAACTTCAAGCAGGCAAAGGCTAAAGAAAAGAAAACATCGCCGAAGCAACCTTTATTTACTTCAAAACATGATGTCTCATATCATTTAACAACAAGAGAAACATTCCGTATTAGGTCGCGTTCTGATGAAAATATATGCACTATATATTCAATGTGCATGCTTG
>JAFMSR010000814.1:0-40608 GCA_022818135.1 Saxidomus purpurata | reverse complement strand
TGTTTGTATTTAGTTTATCGATTTTTCAGATTGTTGCTTTTTCAATTTTAACTGAGAATTTTTTTACTTTGATTCTTACTGTTCCTTTGATAAGTTCCCAATGTATTTGTGGATTTGATTCTTATTATAATGTGTAATGTCATTGATAGATTGCCTTATTTTTTCTTGATAGTTTCTTGATTTTTTCTTGATAGTCTTTGTTAAGTAATATAGTGTTATTCATTTTGTAGCTTCCTGCCACGTTTAGTATTGTTTGCGTGTATGTATATAATAGGAATTAAATGGTCGGAATTTATACTAACATCGCTAGATATTATGAAAAAGTCCAATCTTCATGCAACTGTGCTAACAAGGTTATTCTTTGAATTGACCATGTGGACCTAGTTTTTGGCCACAAGTGACCTTAATTTACTTGACCTAATAGTCATTGAGATAAACAATCTGACTAATTTTTATGATGACTTGAAGTAAATGAGACATATAAGGTTTTCTCTTGATTTGAATATATGACCTAGATTTGGATGCATGATGACCAAAGTCTACCTTTTTTGCCTTGAAATCATTAAGTTAAACATTTTGACTAATGTTCATAATGGTTGGATAATAAATGCAGTTTTAAGAGTATTAAAAAGTTTTTCTTTGACTTGAACATGAGGCAGATCTTTTGCCTTCATCAAAACGAAGATTCAAACTTGGCCATACAAATGTTAAGACTAACATTCTGACCGAATTTATGATGATTTGATAGTAAATGTATCCTAGAACGCTAACAAGAGTTTTATCTGATTTGACCGTGTGTCTTATTGTTTTACACCAGATAATCCAGATTCGGCACAGAACTAGAAAAATTGTGATCAACATTCTGACTAACTTTGATGATGCTTGATAGTAAATGTGAAAGTTAGTGTGTTAACAAACTTTTCTTTGATTTGACTTTGTGAGGTAGTTGTTGATACCAAATTTTAAACTGAGCGAAAATCATTACAGCAAACACTGTACCAATTTTCAAGATGACTGGTCAACACATGTGGCTTCAAGTCTGTTATCAAGATTCTCTTTGATTTGATATAAGACCTTGTTGTCACCTCATGTGATTTAAGTTCGAACTTGAATAGGTATTATCAATACGAACATTATTTTTGACCAATGTAAATGATAATTTGATAGTAAATGTAGCCTCCAGAATGTTATAAGAATTTTATTTGGAGTTGACTTATAACCTAGTTTTTAAACCCATGTAATACAGATTCGTTCTTGATCACGAAACTATTAGGACAAGCATTCTGACTAATTTTCATGGTGAATGGTTAATAAATCTGGCATCTATAATGTTAAACATGTTATACTTGCCAAAAGATTTAACCCAACTGATCCAAATTCGAAATTGACTTAGATATCACTATGATAACATTCTGACCAACTTTATGATGATTGATAGTAAGTATGACATACAGTGTATCAAAAAAGTGTTTCTTTGATTCTATCGTATGGCGTAGTTTTGTGACACAGATTCGAAAATGACTTAAAAGCATAACAACAAACACTCTGACAAATTTTTCATTAGGATTGCTTTTTACATTTTGTATTTGACTAGCTTTGAGCCAATGTAACAGGCAATTCACTTGGCCTAGGTATCATTAAGAAAAACATTCCGACAAAACTTCATGATGATTAGATAGTAAAAGGTAACCACTAGAATGCTAACATTTTTCTATGATTTAACCATGTGACCTAGGTTTTGATCCAACCTGATTCACATTCTGACTTTACCACACTTCATTATGACAAACATTCTGGAATAATTTGCATGATGGTCTCGGAGTGTTAGCAAGTTTTTTTTTTGCATTTGACCGAGTGAATAAGTGTACAAGTATATTATACTTTAATGATGATTGATTAATAAATGTAGTTTCTAAAGTCTTGACAAGGTTTTTCTTTGATTTTTCCGTGGTGACCTAGTTTTTGTCTCCAGGTTTCCTAAATTCAAACTCGGCCTGGAAATCATTGGGATAAACATTTTGACAAATTCTATTGACGATTGGTTAGTAAATGTGACATTTAGTTGGTAAAATGCATTTCTTTTATTTGTCAGTATGCCCTAGGTTTGACCCCATGTCAAACAGATTCGACATAGGCCTAGAAATCAATAAGTCAAGCATTCAGACCAGTGTTCGCAAAAAGTGTGTTAAATAAATGTGGCATCTTTAATGTTAACAACGTTTTCTTTGATTTGACTATGTGACCTAGTATTTGACCCCATTTTACTAAGATCCAAACTTCTCCTAGAAAGAGACACTTTAGACATTTGATCACAGAATTGGCCTTGACCTTTTCAATCACAATGGGATTAACATGTTACACACATTTGATAATAATCCTACAAGGGAATAAGACTACAATGACATAATTTGATCTTGACCAGGACATTTGACCGTAAGTGTCACCTGATTCACTCCACGAGACCAAACTTTACCCAAAATATCAAGAATATCATTCAAAAGCTTTTTGGAGATATAGAAACATGACATTTGATCCTAAATATGATCTTTACCTCAGGCAGGCTTGGTTGTAACATAGAAATGCATGCAATTTTAATCAGGTGAACATTTCTCTCAAGTTATAAAATAACCCTTCAAGAGGTTGAGGAGATATGGTCTGTTGGCCTTTTGATCCCAAAATATGATATTGACCGTGTATCAAGGTTTAGTGTGAGAAGTTATTTCAGAATAATTCTGCACATGTAGATGTTACATGCAAGCCACAAAATACTAGAATATAGCCTAGAATATATAAGTTGGAGCCCTTGATATGACCTTGACCTCAATGTATCTTCCCCGCGCTAGAAGCAAGAGGGAGGCCTGTGGCATGGCCAACACCGGTATGACTTTATATAAAATCAGAAAATACATCTTGTAGTTACAGCCCGCAGACAAAATATTGGTGTATACCCTATTTCACATATTGAATACCAATTGTGACCTCAGCGGTTAAGGCAGCTTCCCAAGTGTGAAGCATGGCACGTCCTTCTGGTATGGACTTCAATTGTATGAAGTTATTTCACCAATTATAATTATGTAGAAGTTACTGCCCGAACACATAAAATAGTGCATAACCCTTAATTATAGGTTGTCAGCACTAAAGTTGACATTGACTTTCAAGGTAGCTCCCTGAGTAAGATACATGACATACCCTTAAAATATGATCAACAATTGCATGAAGTTACATATGTACTGCAAAAGGTATTTAACCCTATATAACAAATCTGTGTGTCATGGACAATTAATTGTTAAGTTATTTAAAATATGTCTATGTATATACAAGTTATACCTGGGGCACGAAGAGCGGCCGAAAAGACTGACGGACACGCAGACATTGTCAAGCAAACTAAAATCAAACTAATCACTTTTATCATTTGATGTATCTATAAAAAATATAACGCTATGATAGTCAACATTCTTCACTATGGACTCGAAGTATGGGGATTAAATAAAAATATTACGGAAAATACGAACTTGCCGTACAAATGTCAATGATCATAATACCTTACATTTTTTGAATACCGAGAGCAATTAGCAAGGCGACACCTAATTAACTGTATTCAGTCTTACATAATTGTCTAGTTAGGTTGCTGGATTTCCAGCAAGGGCTTATCAGCAAGGCAAGTCATTCATAACTGTTAATGTCACATAAAACTAGCGAAATGTAACAGCCTCATGTTAATCTTAGAGTAAGCAATATCATGTTACAACAACAGAGTATTTCACAGGTGTTACAAATGAACACTGTATTTCACATATTGCATTATACATGATTTAAATGCTTGTACTTTGTTAAAAACAGTTTTTTGGCTATTTTACATGCAAGTGTAATATCTTAAAATGAAGTTTTTCATCGTGTAAGTAAGTTTATTTTTAATTCAAAATTTCGAAGAAAAGGGAGCTGTCCCACTCGCCTCGCCGTCAGCGTTGGTGTCGCACATTGTTAAGTTTTACCCACATTTTTGCAAAACCATTAGAGATATAATTCTTTGAAACTTCACAATACTTATTTACCATTATTACCACTCTGTGAATAATTTTGTTAGAATTATGGCCCTTTTTCGATTTACATGTAAAAGTACATTGAACTTGGTTAAGTTTTCCGCGCTATCCCGATTTTTTTTAAAAACCATTACAGGTTTTGCTTTGAAATTTACAATACTTTTTTAACAATCAGTACCTTAATTGACTGACAAGAGCACATACTGGTAGGTCTGTGAAGGTTCTTGCCAGAATTACGACTTTTCTCGACTTAGAAAATAAATTGAATATGGGTAAATCCTCTTGTTGATTTTACCTTTTGAGATATTGCTGTGAAACTTGGAATACTCGTTTGCATCATAACCCCCATATAAGCAGGAGAAGGTAACTCTGTCAAGGATTTGTTTTTAAAATTAAGGCCCTTTTTCGACTTAGAATCTCGGTCAGTCCACTTAGTGAGAAAAGTCTAGCGCCCTGTCCTAATGAAAGCTCTTGTTTTTATCTATGTTACTATACCAATTCTTAGCACAGCAATTGCCATGTTATCTTGTTAAAGACACTATGAAAGATAAAGTTTAAGATAAGGAGAACGTTTGAAAAAACTGACGAATATATCTTTTTTTCAGCAAATGATAAATGTACATAAGGGTTAAAGTGATATTACTTTCAAAGTTAATCATAATTTAAGGAAAGATATGTAGCACTAATTCATACTCTTAAAATAAGTATATCCGAAGTTAGAACTGAAAAAAACGCATTTGTATGACCGTTTTATTAGTCCATAATCCATAACCGGTCCGAGATAGGTGGGGTAACTGTAAGTGTGCTCCATAATCTTGTCGTCTGTCTGTTCGTCCGTCTACATTTCTTGTCCAGGCTGTTACTTCAATATGGATGGACATATTTTCATATAATTCAGATGCCTATAACATACCCATGCTCCTGACCTACTACTTGAAGGCCAAGAACACAATCGTGGCTCAGAACTGGTAATGCAGGGGTATATACCAGTACTTCATGTCCATGTTGTAACTTTCATATAGATCTAAATACATTGATTTTGGTATAACTTCATACTCATGTTTTAGCCCTACCAAAATGATGTGTCATATGTCACACCAATGCAACTACCTTGAAGGCCAATGTTATGTAGGGTTACAAATCGTCGCCTTTTTCCCCAGAAACCCGTGAGTCAATTTTTTAAGTTTTGAGAAAATCGAATTGAAATTTGAAATTCCAATGAAGATCAGTGACTTGCGGGTTGATGGAATTAGCTTTAACCGAGTTATATTAGTTCCATAGGAAAAAGACTACGTCATCACAAAGAGCTTGATGAGATGAGTATAACGGTACCAAAATGTCAAAACCTAAAAAATGTTTTACTGGGTTTTGGAAATAAGGCGACAAAATGTAAAACCGGTACTCTGTATCTTGGCCGTAACTTCTACATGCGACTGATTTTAAAATAACTTCAAACGGTTGTCGTCCATACCACAAAAATGTGCCAGGCAGAGCACCCTTAGTGGCTACATTTAAGTTAGAGTTAAAGGTAAACGTAGACTGAAACTGGAAACTGATTGTTATGTTATAGTATTGTTTGACTGGGCTGTAAATTATACATACATAGATAGGTTTGAAATAACTTCTCAGTTGTTTCATACCTTGCCTGCTAAAGGTCAAGGTCAAATTTCAGGGACAAAGGTCTTAAGACTACATCTAAATCCATGGAAGGAGTTTTTTTACACTTGGTCCAAATGTTCATCTCATGGATACAACATGAAATATCCATGTTCAACTAAAAGCTTCTATGGATTTACAAATAGCGGTGCAATATAACTAAACAAGCTTAGTCTTCAATCTATTTTTGTATTAAGAAATTTATGAACTGTATTTAAATGTTGGTTCACTGTCTTTTCATACAGGTATATCAACTATTAAAACTGGACTCATGACATTAAATACTTGTATTTCCTCTACGTTTTGTTCCTCAGTTAATGTTTTGCATAATTATTGACAATAAACTATTATTTTCACCCTCATTGTTAAATTTCAATTCTGTTATATTATGGACATTTCAAAATACATTTTGTTATCTTTACCATAATTTTGTTCATTGAATCTTGAATAAATAAATTTCAACAAAACTTAGCTGAACCTGGAGAGAAGAATGCCTCACTGGTAATTTGATATGCCTATTAGAAACAATCCAAAGATGCTATCTGTAATGTGACAAGCACGGTTATTATAACCTCATCCTAATAATTAAGCATGCTGATAAGGGATTCTAGAGAAAATATAAATCTTTAGACTATTTTGTAGGACTATATTGATAAAGTTAATACACTTCTGACAACTCAGTCTTGTAATACATAATAAAATAAACGACATGTATCTTTATCACAACTGCAAGTGAAAGCATCTGAATTAATTTATAGGGATTCCATTACAACATTACAGAAATATTATGAATTAGTCGGTACATGCCATTGGCCGTTATACCGAGAACTTTCTGCATGACAATGGAGATTAGCGGAGTCGAGTATTTGTTAACTCTATTAAAAAAATGAACAAACCATGGAGAAAAATGTCTTCTAAAGGCTGATGCTGTTATCAGGGACAGAACAGATTCTAATACAATGAAGCAGACATAGGAAGTATTACTTCCCAGAACATATAATTTGACATTGTTTCAATCATTTTATGTCATAAAATATGGCTCTTTAATAGTTGTCATTGTATGGTATGGATTTGAAGTTATTGGGTTTAAATCGAAAACATTAGAACATGTTAAATACATGTCAATTTCCATAATATTTAAATGTTCTGAATAGCAAAGGAATAAACAATTCGAGTCATTGTTGCCTATATTAAAAAATTTAAGATACCTCAAAGAAATGCTGTTTGGTTATTTATGTTACTATAATCAGGCAAATAAAGCTCTATCAAAACATGAGATAAAAGCATCTATTTCCATAACTAATGATTTGACGTTTCGTTATCTGATGTATCAAAAAAAATTGACTTAATGCCCGCTCCAATTTTAAACTTTGATTGTGAAGTAAGAAGTTTCCATTATAATATTACTAAAAGTATATCAATGTCTGTGCATGTTTGTACATGTCTATTTTCAAAATCTTGTATATATTCTGTAGTCTTATTGATACTGTCATCAGGCAAAGACATCTTTATCAAAGACGACACTGAAAACATTTTTTCTCATAACAAAGTAGTTTATTTGTTTAAGGTCAACTTTCGGATCATTAAGATGTGGTCTTGAAACTGAGCCGATCATACTATCAATACTTTTTTTACTTTTAAACTGACTATTTTGATGCAAAATAAGGTTTGGTCTTAATTTCGAGGGCGATCTATCGGGTGATCTAAAAGGCTAGACTTAACTTTAATTTGACGTTTATATACTTAGTGTATCTCATAATGAAACTGCCATCGCTCCAAATCTTCAGTATAGAGGCGTTGTATGGGGTTTCCATTAAAATATTACAGATAACTATAAACATGCTTTAAAGAAGTAAATTGCCATACAAATTAAATGTCATTGGCAATGAGCAATGAGCAAAGAAAATTGTCACATACATTGAAAAATCAATATCAAAGCAGATAGTGAACGCATACATTTCTATATCATGTATCATATCATATAATTTGACGTTTTATCACTTGATGTACCTGAAAAAATATGACATGGATGTTCCATTTAAATATCCGAGACAATTTATGAATTGTTGTTTATATGTCAGCGGCCATGATGAATCTGAAAAAATAAGCTCCGATTCTTCACTATGGATGTGAAGTATGAGGTTTCAATAGAAATAAAACGGAAAGATACGAGCATGTTGTACATAAGTAAATGATGATTATACAATTTTAAATGCCAAGCGTGATGGGCACGGCGAGTGTTTGGTACCTGAAATAAGAAATTCCACATATCTGAAAGTAAAAATTTTTTTTTACATTAGAATTAATTTCACATTTTATATCACTTGATATATCTCGACAAATGCTACTCTTCCATCGCTACAACCCTAACTGTGTTTTTGAGTATGGGGTTTCCATTAGAATATTTCAGAAAGTATATGAATAAGTTGTGTAGATAAATATGGAAATATTACTAAAAATTTACTGAATAGCAATTTAGATGAGCAAGGCTAGTGCTTGTTAACTCTATTAATAAAACTTGCAAACGACGGAGGAATTCAGTTTCCTAATGGTAGATGCTATTATCAGACATACATTGTTACGAGCCAGGCGTAACGAGAAAGACAAAGCCAGCAACAAACTTTACAAATTTATTTAATCAAAATCACAAAGTTGAGATAAAACCTTAATACCTAATTCACAGTTCCAAATATCCTAAATTATTCTGATCCTGTTTAATGTCCTTTTGAAAGTCTAAATCCGGTTGTTGGATGTTCTTGAGCACTTTGAAATTAAATCTTACACACTAAAAATTCAATTGTCCACAACGATTTGGAACTAAATAATATCCAAAGAATAATGCAGAATCTTCACAAAGTAACTCCATGTAATGACTGTAGATTGACTAAAGATCATAGATAACCATACAAATCTTCAATCCTATATATATACTTTATCATCTTTCTAGAAGGATAAGGAATAATCTTGTATTTACTTGAATAATCTCCAATTTTTGAAATATTCTAGCAGTTTTCATATCATTCCATAACCTTCTACCAGTTTCTATAATTTTCTGTAAGCTTCCAAATGTTCTAAATGTAAATATTATTGACAAATAAGTGCTCAAAACACGCTATTTTTTTTTCGAGAAAAAATCTTGAAAATAAGAAAAATTGTCCAGATTGCTTGAACCAGTCGCATAGTAGCAGTTTGACAGCGGTCATGAGGATATTAATTAGGAGGACAGCCTTTCTGCCTGTATAACTCACGCCAACCCTGGAGTTTGTTTGTAATCCAACGTTTTGCATATCAAATAATCAATGAATCAAGGCCTGGCAAGACGCAATCCAGTAAAAGAGCACCTCAACAGATTCGCACGCATTCTGATTATAAGCAAGGTAAAGATGAACAAATGCACCTCTGCCTTGAAACAGATGAAAGCAGATGCAAGCAGACCTGTAAACTATGCATGGTATCGTCTGCACACATGCAGAGTATGCATGGTATAGTCTGCAGACCTGCAGAGTATGCATGGTATAGTTTGCAGACCTGCAGACTATGCATGGTATAGTCTGCAGACCTGCAGACTATGCATGGTATAGTCTGCAGGCATGCAGAATATGCATGGTATAGTCTGCAGACCTGCAGACTATGCATGGTATAGTCTGCAGACCTGCAGATTATGCATGGTATAGTCTGCAGACCTGCAGAGTATGCATGGCATAGTCTGCAGAGTATACATTGTATTTTCTGCAGTATATTTGACAGTTCTGTAGTTTGTGTTACTTGTATACAAGCTTTAATTGCATGCTTGGTATATAGTGTCTGCACAGCTGTGTTAATTCAATGCAAAGGTGTTGTTTTCTCGGTATTCAATTACTCCTACTACAGTGTACCTTGCTTTTTCGGTATTCAATTACCCCTACTACAGTGTACACAATTTACAGTGTAAAGATAATAATAACAACTGCTGTTACACTAATATTTTCTTTATTTCCAGAAGTTAACAGTGTAGGTTATACAAAAAGTGCAAATAACGAATACCCCGTAGGCCTTTTTATTCAATAACTTCTTCTAGTGTATGAACAAAATAAGACCAAAAATACCAATTTTCAAGTATCTAAGAGATAAAAACCTGTAAACCAACCTTATTTTTTTTTGCAAGCCCCAACAGACCCTAACACATATATTTGGCAATAGTGTACCTGTATCTGGTGTGCGTTCAATTATTTAAA
This sequence comes from Saxidomus purpurata, assembly GCA_022818135.1. NCBI lineage: Eukaryota > Metazoa > Mollusca > Bivalvia > Venerida > Veneridae > Saxidomus > Saxidomus purpurata. The sequence continues at coordinate 30,698 of JAFMSR010000814.1, read as the reverse complement.
GTACACAAGTATACATGTATCTTCTGTTCGATTCTACAGTATGATTTTATCAAGGAAAACATTCGACTCAAAGTTTCCAATGAAAAATGCTACCTCTATTGCATGATAAATATGGTTTTTTCTTTGATTATACCTTGTGACATTTAAACCCAAAATGACCCATATTCAAACTCAACCTAGATTTCTTTAAGACAGTCATTCTGACAAAGTTTCATAAAGATCTTATGAAACATAGGCCATGATGGCCCTTAATCGCTCACCAGAGACATACTTATGACAATATTTGACTAAAGTTCAGCCCTAAACTACATAACATTAACACAAACATTCTGTTTGACCCGTACTGCTGACCAATTTACATGAGGATGGGTTGTAACCTTTTTGACCTAGTTTCTGACCCCAGATGAACCACATTCAACCTTGATCTTGATTGCATTAAGATAACCATTATGTCCAAGTTTCATGAAGATTCAATGCATCCACAAGTGGTTGCTATGATTTGACCTGTGACCTAAGTTTTGAACCCAGATGACCAATATGCAAACTCTATCTAGAATACACAAAGATAGCTATTCTGACCAAGTTTCATAAAAAGCCAAAGACATATGCAACCTATATTGCATACACAGGGGTTTTCTATTATTTGACCCCATGACTTAGTTCTTTAGCCCAGATGATCCATATAACAATGTGGCCTTGAGTTATTAAGGCAGTCATTCTGACCAAGTTTCATGAAGATCCAATTAAAAATGCAATCTCTATTGCATACACAAGGTTTTTCAATGATTTTACCCCATGACAAAGTTTTCGACCCCAAATGACCCATACTTGAATTCGAAAATTCGAATGAAAAAAGATAAATGCAACCTCTATTGCATACACATGTGAGTGACAAGGTTTTTCTTTGATTTGACCCCGTGACCCTGTTTTTGACCCCAGATGATCCTATTCGAATTAAAAAAGATTTCATCAAGGCTGTCATTCTGACCAAGTTTCACCTAGATCCAATGAAAATAAGCAGATTCTATTGCATACACAAGGTCAAGTGTAGACAGACAGACGGAAAACTGACATCAGGCGATCACAATAAACCATGAGCATTTTAGCTGAAAAAACTATGTCAACATCATTATCTAAAGAAGACTTCTACATCATAATCACTTAATACTTAATTGACCTTCTTGGACAGAAATGATGGTCTATCGTGCTCTTGTGAAATAAACTCATTTGGGTAATTTAAGAACAAGAGGGCCATAATGGCACTATATCGCTCATCTGATTTCTAATGCACTTGCTGCTAAGAAAGTCAGTGGTTGCTTGAAAGTTAGTGGTTGCTATAGGAACTCATTGGAAGCTTGGATTTTCCTATAACTCTATATAAAGTAAAGGGACCACCGCACACACACAGACGTGGTCAATTTTGATCCAAGGGGCTTGATTTGAACAAACTAAATAGAGGAACATTAATTGTTGCCATATCAACCAGAGTTCTGCATGGAATGGAATTCTTTGAGCAACTTTGGCAGAGCTTCAGGCAAGGAACATCCCTGTCAAATGTCATCAACATTGGCCATTGGCCAAGTGGTTTCAGAGGAGATGTCGACGGACGACGGACAATTATTCATCCGTAAAGCTCAACCTGGCACAAAGTGCCAGGTGAGCTAGTAATTAAATCAAAACAGGATATAGATTTCCACCCTGTTAGACTAGAACAAATCAAACACTTTCAATCAATTTGAACACATGACAAACCTGATCATATATATTAAACTAAAGGTGGTCAATCAGATTTTGGCCATGTTACAGATTTGTTTGAAACTTTAATATCTGATCAATTACACTCATTTATGTTCACTTAGTGCTTAATTCAAGTAAGATTTTCACGGGAGGTATTTTTAAAATTGGATTTCCCTATCCTGGTTGTCCAACCAAGATAGTTATTTTATCATAAGTACAAATTTGATACACATAATTTGCCTAAGGAAAGATATAAATATTAAACCTATTGTATTATAGTTGTAAAATGTTTGCATTAAAAATTATATAAATATTTAGATGGAATTCATTAAAAATGCAAGTTTGAAAAAATATTATTATCTCCCTTTTACCTATCTTGGTTGCGCACCCAAAATAGATTGGAAATATATGAATTCAGAAGCTACGCGTAGTTTTAAACTTGACTTTTGGTTCAGAATGTTAAAATATTTGTATATCTATCCAATGCAAATGTAAAAGTAGAAATTATATTGAAATAAAAAAGAAATACTCAACTTTTTAATTACTTTCAAATTAATAAAGGGAAGTAATAACAAAATTTTATAAAAGTAAATAAAATGTAAATTTCTAATAGGGATCTAACTCTATGTAATGGGTCTTCTTGTCCTTTACTTAGATAAATCTCTAACAGAATATACAAAAGTAAAAATTGTCATCAAATGTTGCTTAAATTTGATTGACCACCTTTAACGGTTAGCTAAAATCATTCACCATCGATAAAATACAACTTAATAGTTTACGCCTTAAGGCAATATGACTCATAGAGTCCAATGTCGCTTTGCTGTTATCTACAAAGGCGCAAAACAGTTTTTTGTTGCCTGTTAAATACATATCCACCAGTCCTTTCAACAAGAATATTTGGTCAATTGTACAATGATGTTTCCCGAAACCAGCTCATTCTTCACAAAACATTGTTATTTAGCTTTAAGTTAAAAAAGCCTTTACTCCAAAAAATCACTTCATTCACGGTCTTGTTGTTTTTACCTGAAATGAATAAAAAAAGCCACATAAGAAACTGTTAAAGATACAACACTGAAATACAGAAATTTTATAGCAAAATCAATAAATTTATCTTGTAAGTATTATAGTATTAGTTAAAGTCCCATTACGCCGAAAAAAACTGTTTGTTTTAGGTTTCATGTCCCCCCAAAATAGGGTAGGTAGGTAGGGAATTTTTTTTTGAGGGGGGGGTTTATTCTCAAACAAACCAAATTCAACATATGCTAAAAAAATTAAACACGCAAAAAATGTTCTAGGGTCGGGGCAAAAAATAGGGTAGGTCGGGAAACCTGAAACAAACATATTTTTTTACGCCTTAGTAAGCTGGATGTAAAATTATATGAAGTTATTATGTTACCAAGACAGCTGCTGTCTTACCAGCTAAACTGACCCTTCTTTGCTTGAAAAACTTTTTCAAAACTTTTCCATACTTTTTTAATTAAGGGAGTCACTGCTGAAATTCAAAATAACAAGAAATTTTGTTGACCTAATATTTTATGGAGACTAACATATTGTTAGTTAATTTCTGGGCAAATAATGATGGGTGAATTGCAATGCAAACATAAAAAATGGGGATCAATGTGCATATAATATAAGAAAGAAATTTTTAATTTTTAGATTTCAACGACCTGTTAGATATTACGGCATTGGTCTGTAACAATGAACTGTAAAAGGAACTACATACATGTAGTTATTGATTGATTTTTATATCCTAACAATTCTTCTTGTAATAAAGTTTGAATAAACAATTTTTGAGAATTGGCTATTTTTGTACCCTTAACCCCATTTTGGCATATGCCAAAATTTGTCAATTTAGCCACAAGATGTGAGATCAAAATATTTTTTCTCAAAAATGTTCTTTATTTTGCACTAAAATATTCCTGTTGTGCCTAAGTTTGCTACTGCATTTTTTTTCAGTTAAATCATCAATTTTGAAATATCACAAATGTAAATTTCCGGAAGTGCAAAAATTTAAAACCTCACTAGTCATCCCCCTAAGTGTACATGCAAAACATACATGTAAATCGCAGTCATTTTTTCAATTGTAACATGAAATTCTATTTTGTGACGTCTAGCGACAAAAATGAACGATATATATATTAGTAACGGGTGTCAACATTGGTTTATACTATATGAAATAGAGCATAGCTTTATCAGTATTATATATTCTCAAATTTTTATCAATAAGAATTATATCTAAAGTGCTAATGGGACTTTAAATTTTTGGAAAAGTTGAAAAAGTTGTAAAAGGTGCTTTTAGGTCCATAACTAAGACCAAATAAAACTTTCTGGAATTGTAACAGGGGAATACAGTTTGAAACAGTCTACAACTTTACAACAGCCGTGGAGTATTTCCCTGTTTGAAGTACTGCAGCAGAAAAACGAGTGAATGTTTTGTATTTCCTTAGATTGACCTGGGTGGTCTCTTCTTCCTCCTTTCGCTTTATTGCATGTTTTCAACAGTCAGAAATTATGTTGGAAGTGCAATTCTTTCAACTTTATTTAAAAATAGGCATGCTTTTTTTCCTTCTGAGAAGACGCCTAGCTGTTACAATTCAGGATTAAAAAGAACATCTGATTTGGTCTAAGTAATGGATCTTTAACAGACATGCTCATCTTTCAATACAGACAGTACCCTTAAAGCCAGACACTCCCTACATCTCACATATTCTATACACATGTACTCAAAACAGAAATAACATGTTCAATGATTGTAAAATGGCAAATAAATGATATCATTAAGAGCAATTTATGTCGAATAATGCTTCATTTTTCCACAAATAATCAACATAGAGGCCTTCTCTAATAGATCGCTATCATAAATGAATTGTAGAAAAACAACTTTATATTATAGAATTTACTGTTTTGTCATTTTTATATTTGTAGTAGAACTGACTTAAGTTATATTAATAATATTAAAAACCCGATTTCTGAATAGAAACACGATTATAGTACTAAGTTACCTTTAATTATTTGAATGTAATCTTTACTTTTACGAAACTGCTATTACCCCGCTACAGTCTAAATATCAGCTAAATGTCCTTTTAGTTTCCTTGTTTGGCTATCCTCTTTCACAGCAGCTCTGACATCAATGGTCAACCAATTCTGTGGAAGAATATACAATCACTAATTAGATATGTCAATGTACATGTATGATGTTCACTGGCAGTCACTGCTACAAAAGACAAAGGGGCAGGCATGCTTGAATTTTTTTAAAACATAGTATAATGTATATATAAATAAAAAATCAAATGTGTATAGCCCCTCTGATAAAAGAAACTCATAACGCAAAAAAAATATGTGTTAAGGGCAACAGTCCCAAAAATGTTAGATAGGGTAGGGACAAAGTTTTTGTTTTGTTTTTTAAGTGAAAAGTGAAAAAATTCTATAGGTTGGAAAAGAACAATCTGTGTTTAGGGTAACGGTCCAAAAATGCTAGTTAGTCTACATGCATAACATAGGGAAGGGACACTTTACATTTTTTTTACTTTGTTTGAAAAAAACTCTAGGGTCGGGGGTTTCGCCAGGTAGGGTCGGGTTACCCGAAACACAGATATTTCTTTTGGCCTTATCGCAGCCAACTGTTTTGTCAAACATTTATACAACAATCACTGCGTATACAAAAATGTATGTACATGTAGATATAACCTAGATCTACATGCATAGATGTTTTTCAGCTAGCTTTTGACCGGAAGTTTAGAACTGTTCAACCGGCAATGAAATGACGAGTAGGATGTATAACATATTTTAAATCTATTCTCTTTAAGAATTACTATTGTTATATCTGTCCTCTATTTGAGTGATGTACAATAAAGTGGAAACTATTCCAACACAATTTTATAGTTCTGTTTATCACAGGCACCCCTGTTTTGCATAATTAGTAACAGATAATCAGCTGAACCTATTTCAGTGACCCCTAGATCTACTTTCAAATCGTAATGATATTTAGTAGTATTATGGAACAAGAATCTGTTTACCATATCTGAGATAATCTCATAAAATATGAAGACATTTGCTACCTTTCAGATCTGAAAGTTAGTCACTATTTCTTAGACTGGTCATTTTTTCACTATAGGTAGATCATTAGCCCAACTAATTGTGCGCTAGGGCTTTTTCATATTTAATATAGAGATCTATTTTCTTGTTGTTTCATTGTTGGCCAAGACAGTGTTAAGTTGTTGATCTATCATCATGATCATGCTATGGCAACATTGATGATTGACACTGTTGTTGCTGGTTAGCAACTTAGCATTCTTTAGATCTACCACTACCAGGTTCGTTTTTATCAAGTATGGCGAAGTACACAAAAGTATTGTAAACTTTAGATTATTACCTGAAATTTCCAGAGATCTAGTTTCACTGCTGATTTGCTGATAGCGCCTAGCAAAAAATATAACGATATTCACCCGCTGAGTACAATTATTTGGAGTAATATATATGCAAAGAAAAAGATAGTGTGTCTTGCATCTGTGCTACAGTTCTACAAAGTCAAAGGTGTGACAGTCAGATCTGTGAAAGGGGTCACACTTAAATGCCAAATGAATAAAGACTGACAGATGTGTCGTGCCAGCTGGGCTTTAGGGCTGCAGTTGACCCCCTCCCCCCTTTCCCCCTACCCTCCCCAGCCAGGTCCGCAGATACATTTTTGGTCGAGCTGGTACTTTTGTCCTCGTTAATAATGGACACAGTGTATTCTCTTATCACATGTTCTTATCACAACAAGTTCCTGTGCACTGTTATCAATTGCCTATTGGAATGAGTGAAACTTTAAAACCAAGGTCACATGTATCGATTCTATGCACTGATAAGAATTAGGAAATAACTTGTCCAAATCCTTTTTGTCCCATGCAATTTGTGTATGTAAGTGAACATTTAGTATTTACATCTATCTATGTCTTATATTAAAGATTGTGTATTTGACATTGTGTTTGTTGCCACCTGAACACTTTGCAGTTGCAAGTTTGGTGCTTCAGAGAAGGTGAAATATGATGCTGGAAATTGTACCATTTCCATGATTTCATAGACACAGCTCAATTTTATTCCCGTCTGGAGGGAACACCCCTCCCTGACCCACCCCCGAGTCAGCCCCCCAGACATGCCTTCTCTGTATCCGCCAGTACATACCCCAGTCATTTCACCTCCTAAAATTGTAAATGATTTCACCTCCATGACCAGTCACCATGATGACAGAACATGTTGCATGCACTTCAAAACAGAAGGTTTAGAAATTATTCAGTTAATGTTAAAAAGACTTTGATACGAATTTTCAAGCTTTTAAGAATGTTTTGAAGAATATTATGATATAGATGTAATGAATAAATTGTTTCACTAATTAATTTTGCATATTTTATTATATTATGTTGTTGGCGTTCTATTATTTCTATATAAATATTTGCCGTCACATTTGATACTAGCCACAGGGACCTGGCAGCTCCCATAGATACTGATACATTTGTATATTGAAACAAAAGAGTAAACTTTTTTTTCACTATACACCTATATGCGGATTGTGTTAGAATTGGCAATTTAACATTCAATCATTTATACTGTAAATTTGTATACTCAAAGCCTGAATTCTGATTGACCATCCCAACATTAAACACTGCTCTGTAACATGAAAAAGAAATATTCTTAGATGACCCACAAAGATGTTGTGTACCAATTTCAGGGGAGAAAAATGTAAATAAGAAAGATATATGTAAACAAGAGAAAATTGCTATACTCAGACCTTGTTTCTGTAAATATGTTATTTTAAGTTTTGTACAAAATTTTCAGGAAAGCATGCATCTTGTAGTGTCATCTCAACCATTTTCACATCCTGCTCTGCCTGACAACTGCTGCTTGCCTGACAACTGCTGCTCTGAATCCAAATATTCTGCAGCTGCATGGAAAACACATTGGTATGTGAGTTAACTTGCTTAAAAACAATTGAAGACTTGTTTCTCGTTTATTTCGGAATTGATATAATGCATTATGTTACATATGTAGCTAGTTAGATGGTGATTTTCAGAACAAAAATAAATATACATGGTCTTATTTGCAATGTTGTGTGGTCAAAGCCACCCCGGTCAATAATCCCAAAGTGGTCAATATATGGCCGATTGCTGGTAAAATGAATATTTTGTGATCACTTTTGGTTGTCTTAATATGAATAATGAATTAACAATTCAAATTGATAGTATTATTATAAAAAGTAAAGTTCAGCTAAATCTCCTGGTCAATACCTCCAAAGTGGTCAAGACTATATATACATCAGTATTGGTTGTTTCGTCTAGCCACTCTCTACGTGGTTAATTGAAAATTTTCTCCCATTGTGGTCAATACTCAGTCTGGTCAATTGAATATTTTGCGATATTTTTTTGTATGTTTTGATGCAAAAAATGACTTAATTCTCCAATGTGGTAAAATTTATAATTGATGAAATAAGGGTAATGTACAATTAAATCTACCCTTTGGTGGTAAATGTAAGTCAATTTTGGCTGTTTTGTCTGTTCCCTCTATTGTTGTATATATTGGTCAATTGATGGTCAGTTGAATATTATTTCTAGTGTAAATTAAAGGTAAAATATCCACTTTTAAATTCAAATACAGACATAAGTACTTTCTTTGTTCCTAAATCTGTAAGCTAGCAAATTCCTTACTATTAGTATTTTAAAAGTTGTATAGTACTTTCTTACGGTGTTGCTTATAAACATGAATACTCTGAGGAACTTTACTACAACATTATTTGATAGAAAAATCGTGTTCTCCTGGAATGTCCACGTAATTTTTTTTCTATGTTAACATAAAGTCCAGTGAAGGTGATGTAAACTTGAAAGTTCATTGAAAGTGATATATGTAATGTGTAAGTTGCAATGCTGAAAATTTTGATGTACTATTTTCTTTTTATTTTCAGTAAATTACAAGTGAATTGTTTGACAATGTAGCAGACATGGAGGGATTCTGTTTGCAGCTAATTTGAGAAAAAAAACAATTGGTGTGTCTTTCCAGGTACCTAATCATGTTGTTTTATAAACAAAAATTGTGACCTATACGTGAGAATTTTACTCACAACAAATAAAAGTAGTGATTTTTAGCTGTAATGTTCAGCAGAACTTATGCCATGGTGGTTTGTTTGTTGACTAGTCCGTACATCTGTTCGTAAACTTTTCCTTTATAACACTGTACAGGTCAAAATTTTCAAATTTGACTATCATGAAACTTTCTCAGAAGGTTGCCTCCAACATGTAGGGGGTCAGTGGATCAAAAGTCAAGGTCACAATGACCTCTGTTAGCTTTTCCTTGATAGCACTTTGCATGTAACAATTTTCATTCAGCTTTCATCAAACTTGCTAAGAATATTGCCTGCAACATGTAGATTATCCCTTTCGTTTTTTGGGTGAGTTGGACAAAGGTCAAGGTCACGGTCAATATTTTGAAAAAGCTTGAAAAAATTGCTACCCATACCCGGTGTTTTCCACATGCATGGACAAATTTTGACATAACTTTCACAATTTTTACCGATGTGAACTGATGAGGGTGACATGCACAACACCATGTTCGAATGTGGGACATCTTGGGTCAGAACTAGGTCACAAGGACAAATCATATAAAAACCTTGTGTATGCATTTGAGTTTTCAGATTTCATTTGATTTTCATGAAACTTTGTCAGTATGATTGCCTTGATGAAATTTAGGTCGAGATCAAATATGGGTCATCTGGGGTCAAAAACTAGGTTACCCAGTCAAATCATAGAAAAACCTTGTGTATGCAATAGAGGTTGCATTTTTCATTGTATCTTCATGAAACTTTGTTACAGTAGTATGATTGTCTTGATAAAATGTAGGTGGAGTATGAATATGGGTACTCAGAATTCAATAACTAGGTCACCCGGTTAAAAACCTTGTGTATGCCATACAGGTGACATTTGCAACCAAAACATCATGTAAATCGATCAAAAGTTTTGCCTTGTCAAGGTCAAACAGAATGTTTGTGTTTATGATATAAAGTTTAGAGTTGGAAGTTTGGTCACATATCGTCATAAGTCGCAGACCCACGTGAGCGATAAAGAGCCATCTTCAGGCCCCCTTGTTTCATAGAAATAGAAAAGAAGAAACAAGTCCAGCCTTGAACAACTACACATATTCCTTCACTTATTAGCTCACATGGCACAAAACTCCAGAGTAAGCTATTAGGATCGTTCACTGGCTGGCATGCATTCACATTTTCCTAAAAAATTCTCTATTTATATATACATGTAATCACTAGGCTAATGTTGATAAAACTTGGCAGGGATGTGCCTAGCATGGAGCCCTATCATAGTAATTGAAATAATTCCATTCCATGCAGAACTCAGGTTGCTATGGCAACTGAAAAGAAAAACTGGAATATCTTTAGCCGAGAGCTAAAATATTTGGCATGTGGCATTTCCTTATTGACCTCTACCAAGATAGTTCAAATTATGACCCCCGGTTCAAAATTTACCCCCGCCTGGGAGGTCACTTGTTTTAACATGTAGACTTATGTCTATATGGAAAACTTTAAAATTCTTCTACTCTGAAACCAAAAGGCCTGGAGCCTAGATATTTTGTGTGTGGTGTTGTCCAGTGAACCTCTACCAAGATTGTTCAAATTATGAACCTTAGGTCAAAATTGACCATGACAGGGAGCCACTTGTTTTTAAATAGGCCTAAATAGAAAAAACTTACAACAACAAAAATTCTTCTTATTTGAAACCACAAGGTCTAGAACTTGCACAAAATTTAGAATGTATCATTGCCTAGCTGACTTCTACTAACATTGTTCAAATGGTGACCTTTGGGTCAAATTGGCCCGACCTTTTGATTTTGCATAGGTTTTTGTAAGAAAAACTTTAAAAATGTTTTTTTAAAAACTGCAAGACCTAAAGCTTAGATATTTGGTATTTAAGAGTGTCTAGTGGTTCTCTACCAACATTGTTCAAATAATGCCCAAGGGGTCAAAATTGACAATAGGCACTAGGCAAGTGCACTGATACTCAGGTGAGCAATATAATATAGGGTGAGCATGGCCCTCTTGTTTTTAATTATCTCTCTTAGTTAAATTGTCTCTTCCGTTAAATATTTCATGTAATGATTTTGCTTCCATTTTTACTCTAGCTGAAATAGCTCATATAGTGTCTGCAGAAGATGAGTCTAACTACATTTACTATAATATAAGCACATGGGTCACATTTGACCAGCAATCATCAGGAAAAATTTAAAAATAATTATCTTCATGATATCAATGCCAATTTTGAATGTGGGTCATAATGGTCGCTATTATCACTTCTTCTGTCATCTAATTTGGTGCTTCTTTAGTCAAATCATTAATAGGTTGAACACTTTTCTCTCAAAACAGTAACAGTAACTGGTTCTAAAGTAAAACAGTACTTCATAGAATTGGATGTTGACCAAATAAGATACAGACTGCGCTGATGAGCAACATATTGCCAACTGAGTCTCATGTTATCATAGGATGTATTGTTCAACTTTCTTTTTACATACATTCTCTTATTACCACATATTTTTTTTTCATTTCAGGAGCCATTGTCATATCGTGGGAGTGAAGAAAGTTGTTTAGAAAGACAATCGTGTTTTAGAAGTTAACCGCAAAATGAACTGAAACTTTAAGCTTGTCAATAATTTAACCTACAACAAAAGTGTGAAAAAAACATTTCAGAATTAAGAGGCAGATGCAAGAATGATATGTTTTAAATAAGTATCTAGTTAGGTATGCTTTGTATGAACTTTAATCTTTGAAATTTCTGCCAATACTACAAGAAGTCTGTTTACAAAATTTAATTCCTGTTATATTAACCTATAACTCACTAACAGTTTTTGTGTCACCCTTTAGGAATATTTGCGACCATTAAAAACCGTATATACAGTCGCAAATATCAAAATTACAAAACAGTTATTCCTATATTTTATACTTAGATTTTTGCTATAACTTTGCCAAGTCTTAAGATTTCTTTATCAAACTTTCAAAATTGATTGCTTATGTCAAAAGGGTTGTGATGCCGCCAATTTTGTAGGTCAAGGTCATATTTGACAGAGTAATGCTCCTTTTAGTACTTAGACTTTGTCACAAAAACTTAATGTTGGCTATAACTTTGCCATTTCTTAAGATTTCTTCATCAAACTTTCAAATTGTATTGCTTATGTCAAAGGCTTGTGATGCCGCCAAATTTTGTTGGTCAAGGCCATATATGACAGAGTTATGCCCCTTTTTGTACTTAGATTTTGTCACAGAATTATTGGTTATTCTGACAAAGTGTAAGAGGGCGACACAAGTGTTCTACTGAACATCCATCTAGTCTACACCTACAGACCATAATGGATCTTGCTTTACTGGGTTGAAACGGACATGAAAGTGCGTCTACGGCCGACCCCAGTATTTTTATTGAAGAAATAGAGGGTTAGGTTTGTCCCTTTTAGGCTAGTCCTACCTACAAAAACAAATTTAACTAATTAGTGGCATTAAATTTTTTTATAAATTGTAAAGCATTTGATTGGGTTATACATGAGGGCAAAATGTAAGTGAACGAAATGGAGTGTGTGTTATAGTATAGAATAAAAAACATGACAACTTTGTTGGACAATTGTTGTTTGTTGAATGCATTTAAATTTTGAGTTTGCTTGATTAGGTGTGTTTTACTAAAATGTTTCAAACTAATTCCATCAACTGGTGTCTAGTTGGCAAGGTATATGAAGAGGTTTAATCTGTCTGTAACTCTCTTTATATGTTAGAAGTGCCATAATTGACAGCATAAAGGGAAAAGCCTCGTCTTTTCAGGAAATGGCAATTTAAGAATGTGTTTGTCGGACAATCCTTGCTCTGCAATCCTTAGTGCCTGTCGTCACATTATATTTGTGACAAGGTGCCTTGGGTGCGCTGTGGGTCTTGAATCAGACACTCGCATTTCCAAATTCATTGACAACCACGTGGAGTGTACAGACAATTTTAGAACAGCACATCCGTTGGTCACATTGAGCAGATACTACACTGCATCAATAGTCCAACTACTTTATGTAGTATACAATTTTGCAGTTGATGAACCAGATCCCTTACACAATAAATAAGTAACTGCATTTACTTCTAAAAGTCATTGTCTGTCTGCAGTTTGTACCATGCATACTCTGCATGCCTGAAGCAAAATATGTACAACCATAAAGAACAGGTATTCTGTAATTGCAGGTCTGAAGACTATGCCATGCATAGTCTGCACGTCTGCAGACTATACCATGCATACTCTGCATGTCTGCAGACTATACCATGCATAGTCTGCAGACTATACCATACATAGTATGTAGGGCTGCAGACTATACCATGCATAGTCTGCATGCCTGCAGCAAAGTATGTGCACACAGCTGCAGTTAATAAAGTGCATCATTGTGCATCTTGCATCAAAATGTTCAGCTGTTTGACATGTTAAACGGGTAGACAATGTGAAGACATTCGCAGCTCTTGTTTACTAAAACAAAACATTTTACACTTGTGTTGCAAGCTGCAGCATAACAAAATTATAGAGCACACCTCTTCCATACCTGCAGTCGATAAATACTGGCTTAAGACAATCGCCATACAACAACTATTGAATCTATTTAAAAGGAAGTTTTGTAAGGACTGCTTTTACCTGGCTTTAAACATGGTACCAAAGATAAGGTGCATAAAACTGCAAAACAACAACTTTGCCCACGGGTTTCGTCTATTTTTCTTAATTACAAGATTTTTCTCAGAAAAAAAAATAGCGTGTTTCAATAACAATAAACATCATTTCAAAATCAAAACAAGTTCACAATTCACAAATAAGCTGTTTACATAACAACATACATCTTTTTTTTCAAAACAAATGATTTCAAGTTTCATATTTTTCTATCTCACATAATATGAATCTACCGTGGCTCCAAATGTTCACTTTAGATGAATTATCTATATCAGTGGCCATAATACTTTAAATTTTCTGAATACGTAGGGAGCAGAGCAAGACGAGCCATTGGTACCTGAATCATTTTAATAGTTAAACATCGAAGTGAAATCGTTTCTTTCTTTAAACGTTTGATCATTTTATGTTTCTGGAGAAATAGTTATCTACAATAATTGTTATTGTCAACTATGGATGTGAAGTATGGGGTTCCAACTAAAAATTTATGAACACGTTATATATATGTAACTGGCCATAATATCTAAATGTTCTGAAGATCAAGGGGATAAAAAAATGCTAGCCGTTATTATCTCTATTAAGAAATGTTTCATACCTTAAAGAATTGCTGTCTGGTTATTGATGTTATCATCAGGCAATTCAATCTCTATCAGAACATGAGATAACAGCAAATCGTTTTTCACAACTATAAATTTGACGTTGCATCATTTGATGTATCTGAAAAATGACTATATGACCGGTGTATTGCAATATTACTGAAACTGTATAAAGTTCTGTAAATATATATTTTCAAAACATTAGACATATTCTATTTTCGAATTGATAATGACATCAGGCAAAGACATCTTTATCACAGCCGATAGCAAAATCATTACTTCTCATTACAAATCAGTCAAGTTTATTTTTTAAGGTCAATCTTCGGATTATTAAAATGTGGTTTTGAAACTGAGTCTGTCAAAATATCGAGACGTTTTTATTATTTACCGACTATTTTGATGTGATAAGTTTGGTGTTAATATCGAGCGAGGTCTATCGAATGGTCTTTATAGCGAAACTTAACTATAATTCGACGTTTAGTCACTTGATGTATCTGATAATTTTAAGTCAACCATGGCTCCAATTCTTGAGTATAGAGCTGAAAAATGCGCTTCTATGAAAATGATATAGATAATGTATAAATATGTTGTGGAAAAGTTAATGGCCATAAAAATTTGAATGCCAATGAGGATGAGGAAAGCAAGTTTTTGTTTATCTCTATTAACAACATTAAAGAAACGCTGTATTCTAATGGATTTTATCATCAAGCAGATAAATCATTATCAGAGCAGAAAATGAAAGCATAACTTTCAATATAAAATATTTCGAAGTTTTATTAATATATCAACCTTTTAAAAAATATGACTCCACCATGACCCCAATACTGCACTATTGATGTGAAGTGATAGGGTTTCCATTTAAATATTACAGACAATAAAAAAAATAGTTTTTGATATGTCAGTGGCTATGATACTTACGTAATGAGTGGAGGAAATCTGTCTTCTAATGGTAGATGGTATTATCAGGCATAGAAATCTTTCTAAAAGCAGGGAGAGGAAGTATTACTTTCCAAAACTAAGAATTATACGTTTTTTCCATGTTTTCTATCTCACGTAATGCCTCTACCGTGGCTCCACTATGGATGAGAAGTATACATGTCAGTGGCCATAATACTTTTTTTGGAATACGTACGGATCAGAGCAGTGTGAACTGTTGGCATCTGTATTATCTGTAATAGTTAAACATTAAAATTAAATCATTTCTTTCTTTAAAACTTAATTGCCGTTCTATCATTTGATGTGTATGAAAAAAAGTACTCGACAATAGTTGATATTCTAAACTATGGATGTGAAGTATTGGGTTCCAACCTTAAATATATCAACATGTTATATATTAGTAATTGGCCATAATATATAAATGTTCTGAAGATCAAGGGAATAAGAAATGCTAGCCGTTATTGTCTGTACTAAGAATTTTTTCAAACCTTAAAAAAGCGGTCTTGTAATTGATGTTCCCATCAGGAAAATCTCTATCACAACATGAAATAAAATATTTCTTTTCTACAACCAAACATTTGACGTTTCATCATTTGTTGTATCTGATAAAATGACTCTGGATGTATAGGTTCCCATTATGATATCACTGAAATTATATATTCTGTAGATTTCAATTTTCAAAACCTTGGACATATTCTCTCTTTCAACTGATATGGTCATCCGATAGATATATGAACCATTTGGCTATATTAGTATATAAGCTGAACATCACCTTGCCCCTGAGTAAATATTAAATTTAATAACCTTTTCCAGCAATAATGCATATAACCTACGCTAAATTTCTGACAAAAAATTAGTTTTACCAACAATACGCACTAATTATTTAAAAGCTAGCTTTTCTCATTCCAGTGTACATATATGGAAGAACATACCTACGAGTATTCGATCTCTTCCATCACTAATTTTATTTAAGAGAACTTACAAAAAATATTTCTTGCAAAAACACAATTAAGACGTCCATAAACATGATCATTATGATGTTTTAGTAAAATATCCTGCAATACTTTTTCTTTTACTTTTGCCTGTACATTTTCAAATTATTTCATTTAATACATTATATTTCTAAACAAAGAAGTTGATATGTGATGTGAATGCATGTATATAAGATTAATGTGAAGCGTTTGTCAAAATCTAATTGAAATTTTTATTACGATCTTAAAATTAATGGATGTCCTTTTGTATCGTTTTTATCTGTTCGTTTTATGAACTAGGTTAATGATATCAATAATTCAATATATTATATTATATATTATTATTTATATATTATTGATGTAGAAGGCCACATTGAAATATTAGGTATCTGTATTGTTTATATGTATCTAAATGTGCATCCTTCGTTAAATAAAGATGTTATTATTATTATTATTATTATTATTACTATTATTATTATTATTATTATTATTATTATTATTATCAAGCATAGAACTCTTTATCACAGCAGAAAGTGAAAGCATAACTTCTATTAACAAATTAGTAAAGTTTATTTTTTAAGATCAGCCATTCGATCATTTAAATGTTGTGTTGAAACTGAAAGTTAAAGCACTACTTCCCATAAGAAATAATTTACCGTTTAATGACTTGATGTTCCTGAAAAATTATGACTCCACTATGGTTCCAATTATACACTATGAATGTGTATTATGGGGTTTCCATTTAAATGTTTCAAAAGAATCATGAATTGTTGTTTATATATTTGTCGTCATAATACTTACGTGATATATCTGAAAACATGTAACGCTCTGATAGCTCCACTTCCTTACTATGGATGTGAAGTATGGGGATTCAGTATGCTGTACACGTATGATCATAATTTATTTTTTGAACGCCAAGAAAGATGACCACGCCGATTGTTTGGTACCTGTAATGAAACATTTTCATAACTGTGAGAAATTATGTCTACTAATTAATGCAATCACAAACGACAGAAATCTTTATTGTGGGAGAAAATGAAAACATGACTTTCCATAAGAAATAATCTAACATTTTATCACTTGATATATTTGCGGAAAATTTGACGGTGCCATCTTTACAATTCTTTACTGCTTATTTATTTGGGTTTCCATTAAAATATTTCAGCAAAAATATGATTACTTGTGTTATTGCTTATGGCCATATTTCTCAGACATTAAAGAATGGCAATATAGATGAGCAAGGTGACTCTTTTTTCAATACACTTTACAAACCATAGAGGAAATCTGTCTTCTAATGATCGAATCTATTATAAGGTATACAAAAAATATTGTCTGTAATAACAACATTACTTGCCTTGAAGAAACGTTGTATTCTATTAGATGTTATCGTCTACATTATGGATGTTCCATTCAAATATCAGAGACAATTTATGAATTTTCGTTTATATGTCAGTGACCATGAAGGTGGCTAGTGCTTGTAAACTCTATTAATAAAATTTACAAACGACGGAGGAAATCAGTTTTCCAATGGTAGACGATATTATCAGACATTGAAATATTTCTAAAAGTAGGAAGAGTAAGTATTACTTTCAAAAGCAAATAATAACGTTCTTACATTTTTTCTATCTCATATCAAATAACTCGATTGTGGCTCTAAATCGTAGCAATGGATGTGAATTATACATGTCAGTGGCCACTTAAGCTATATATATGTCAAAGGTCATAATATTTAAATTTTCTGAACATAAAGGGAATAAAATGTGCTATCCATTGCTGTCTCTTTGTAGCCATTTAACATATCTTAAAGAAACGATGTCTTGTTTTAGATGCTACCATTAGGCAAATAAATCTCTATCATAAGATGAGATACATAACTAGTAATCTAACGTTTCATCATTTGATGTGTCTGAGAAAATGACTTTATGACGGTTCCAATTCTAAACTATCATTGTGAAGTAGTAGGTTTCCATTATAATATAATTGAAATTATATGAAGTTTTTACATGTCTATTTACATTTTTAATGGCTATAAAATAAACATTTGCTGAAAATCAAATAAATAACAAAGGCTTATCATTTTCATTTCTAAGAAAATGTATATACCATAAAGAAACGCTGTCTTGATATTGTTGCTAGGGAACGTTAAAGCAAACATTCCGACCAATCTTCATAATGATTGGTTAGTAAATGTTTTATTCGTTTTGACTGTGTTACCTGTTTTGGGATCCCAGGCGACTCAGAATAGAACTCATGGAAGTCATTGGGGTAAATATTCTGACCAATTTTCATGTTGAGTTGGTAGTAATTATGGCATCTGATGTGCTAAAAATGTTATTCTTTGATTTGTTCTTGAACACTGGTGGCCTTAATTCGAACTTGACCCAACAGTCATTGAGAGATACAATCTGACCAATTTTATGCTGTCTTTGATTTGACTGTATTACCTAATTTTTGATCCTAGGTGACCAAAATTCTACCTTGGCATAGAAATCATTAAGTTGAACATTCTAACCAATGTTAATAAATTCAGCTTCTAGAGTGTTAATTGTTTTTGTTTGAATTGAACATAACTTGTATTTTGTGACACCATTAGACAAAGATTCAAAGTTGGCCATGAAAAACTTAACAAACATTCTGACCGATTTTTATGATGCTTGGATAGTAAATGTGTCCTCTAGAGCGTTCCCAAGGGTTTTATTTGATTTGACCGAGTGTCCTAGCTTTTAACTCCAGGTGATCCAGTTTCAAAACTCATCTAGAAATATCTGTGATTTACATTCTTACAAACTTTATGATAATGTAATAGTTAATGTGACATCTAAAATGTTTACAATATTTTATTTGATTTGTCTCTGTGACCTTTTTGTTGATCCATGGTGGCTCAGAATAGAACCTCTCATTGGAGAAATTGAGGCAAGGTTCTGCCCAATTTCCTTGATGATTGGTTAGTAATGGTTGCATCTAATGTGCTATCAAGATTATTCTTTGAGTTGACCATGTGCCCTAGTTTTCGGGAACAGGTGATCTTTATTCGAACTTGACATAAAAGTAATTGAGATTAATAATCTGACTACATTTCATGATAACTGGGAAGTAAATGAAACATATAGTTTGTTAACAAGGTTTTTCTTTGATTTGACTGTATGACCTAGATTTTTATCCAAGGTGACCAAGATTCTACATTGGCCTTGAAATCATTAAATTAAACATTCTGACCAATGTTCATATAATGATTGGTTAATAAATGCATTTTTGCATTGACTTGAATCTTAGACATATCTTTTGACTTCATGAAACGAAGATTCGAACATGGCCATGAAAAAGTTAATACAAACATTCAGACCCATGTTTATGATGATTGGAGTAAATGTGACCTCTAGAGCGTTAACAAGAGTTTTATTTGATTTGACCGTGTGTCAAAGAGTTTTACCCCCGGATGATCCAGATTCAAAACTGATCTAGAATCAACTGTGATTAATATTCTGACCGCATTTGAACATAATTGGGTAGTAAATATGACATATGGTGTGTTAACAAACTCTTTCTTTGATTTGACTGTGTGAGGTAGTTCTTTACCCTTAGTTACCCTGATTTAAAATTGTTCTAGAATTTATTACAGCCAACACACGTACCAATTTTCATGATTGGTAAATACATGTGGCTTTTATTCTGTTAACAAGATTGTCTTTGAATTGATATGGAACCTATGTTTTCACCCCAGGTGACGTAGGTTCGAACTTGGCATACGTATTATTAAGACAAACATTTTGACCAATCTTAATGATGAATTCATGATACATGTGACCTCTAGACTGGTTACAAGATTTGTCTTTGAGTTGGCCAAGTGACCTAGTTTTTAAACCCATTTGATATATATTCAGCCTTGATCAAGAAAAAATCAGGATGATTGGTTTCTAAATCTGGGCTCTAGGCTGTCAAACAGGTTAAATTTTGATTTGATCGTGTGACCTAGTTTTTAACCAAACTGGTCGAGATTCGAAATTGACCTAGAAAGCATTGAGATAACATTCTGACCAACTTTCATGATGATTGGATAGTACATAATTATGACATAACACTGAATTTACAAAGTTTTCTTTGATTTGATCGTGTGACGTAGTCTTTGCCCAAAGTGATACATATTCAAAAATGATTAAGAAAGCATTACAACAAACACTCTGACAAATTTTCATTAGGATTAGCAAATAATAATAATAACTTATTGGACTACATGACCTAGCATTTGAGCCAAGGTAACACAAGCTTGACCGTGTGACCTAGTTTTTGATCCTATGTGATCCACATTCTGACTGGACCAATGATTCATCAGGACAAACATTCTGAATAATTTTGTATGATGGTTGGTAATTAAATGTGGTCTCTAGACAGGGTTTCACTTTGATTGGACCGAGTGACTAAGTATTTAAGTATATCATATTATAATGATGATTTATAAATAGATATTGACAAGGTTTTTCTTTAAATTGACCTTGTGACCAAGTTTTGAGCCCAATGTGACGTAAATTCGAACTTGACCTATAAGTAATTGGGACAACCATTTTTTCAGGATGACCTACTTATTGACCCCAGGCGACACAGATTCGACAAGAAATCAATAAGTCAAGCATTCGGACCAGTGTTATCATAGATGTGTTTATAAATGTCGCATCTAGACTGTTAACAAAGTTTTCTTTGATTTGACTATGTGACCTAGTCTTTTACACAATGTTACTAACATTCGAACTTCTCCTAGAAAGAAAGTTTTATCATTTATGCGAATAATGTGTTATTTCATTACTTGTTGTATGTGATATCATAAGATTATATTCAAAAATATAAATACATTGTAACTTTGTTTTGTAATAGTTGGTATTATCAGACACAAAAATCTTTATAATTCTAAGAAATAAAATAAATACTTACTACACAATTTGACTCTTTAATGGTTGTAGTTGTAAACTATGAGTGTAAAACATAGCGTTGTAAATATAATATAACAAAACATGTCTGAGCATAACATATACATGGCAATTGTTATAATAGGGAGCATTTTCGAATGCCATGATAATAAACGATGCCAAGTTTCATCAACACTGATTAGGATAAGTGAAGAAATTAAGGTGATTGAGTGTAAACAGAGTTAAATATTGCAATTGTTGTTAAAGGAAGGGCCATAACTCAAGCCAATGATTAAACTCATCCGTGATCTTATGGCATTACACATTATATGTAAATATGATTAGGACAGGTGAAGAAATGAATGTGCTAGAGTGTAAACACAGTTAAATATTGCAATATTTGTTAAAGCAAGGGCCATAACTCTTGAAGAACTATTCTGATCATCCCATAATTTAACTCATGTGAGATTTTATGGTCATACACATTCTCTGTAAATATATTTAGAATTAGTGAAGAAATGAAGGTGCTATAGTGTAAACATAGTTATATCATGATGTATATGCATGTAGAAGTAACAGCTCGAACAGATAGTACATAGCCCTTTATTACAGGTTGTCAGCCCTAAATGTGACATTGACTTTAAAGGTAGCTCCCTGTGTGCGGTTCATGACAAACCTTTGTGATATTGGCATCAATTGCATGAAGTTACAAATGTATTGCAAAAGCGTATTTAACCCTACATGACAAATCCCTGTGTTATGGACAATTACTTCGTAAAGTTATTTAAAATATTTCTATGCATATAGAAGTTACAGTCGGGACAATAAGCGCGGGCGAACAAACTGACGGGCACAAAGACAGCACCAAGCAAATCAAAGTCAGACTAATCATTTGAAGCTTTATCACTTGATGTATCTGAAAAAAATATTATGATATGATAGTCCATATTCTTCACAATGGATGTGGAGTATGGGGATTCAGTAAAACTATTAAAGAGAAATATGAACATGCTATACAAATGTCAATGATCATAATACCTTATATTTTCAATACAAAAAAGATTAGCACGGCGAGACTTAGTTATCTGTATTAATAAAGTAAACTTATTTGGGACAATACTGTCTTTGAATGGATACTATAATCAGCAACATGCATCTTTATCACAGCAGGAAGTGAAAGCATTCATTTCAGTAAGAAATATGTTCATGTTTTAACACTTGTTGTTTATGAACAAATGTGAATTCATAGGGATTCCATTACAATATTACAGAAAATATAAATAAGCGGGTACATGTACATCGACCGTCATAACCAACACTTTCTGAAACGCAACGGAGATAATGAAGTTTCCATTATGATATTAAAAATTATATTAATTTCTGTGCATGCTTGTACATGTATATTTTCAAAGCTTTTAATATTCTGTAGTAAAATTGATACTGTCATCAGGCAAAGAAATCTTTATCAAAGACGAGAATGAAATCATTACTTCTCATTGCAAATGAGATTATTTGTTTAAGTTAACCTTCAGATAATTAAGATGTGGTCTTGAAACTGAGCCGACCATACTATACATACTTTTATTACTTTTAAACTGACTATTGTGATGCAAAATAAAGTTTGGTCTAAATTGCGAGGGCGGTCTATCGGGTAGTCTGAAAGGCGAAACTTAACTTTAATTTGACGTTTAGTTTATACTAATTTATTTTAGCTCGATTGTGAAGAAAGCTTGTTGCTTATCGAGTCACTCTCGAGTCCGCTTCCTGGAAAAACCAGTACTGGTGTCATGAGGAGGTACGGTCGTGACCTTGGTGGGGCTCGAACCAGCAACCTCCGGGATGAGCGGCAGACACCTAAACCTCTACACCACCGCTCCCCTAATTTGACGTTTAGACACTTGATTAATCTTTAGTATGGAGGCGAAGTATGGGGCTTCCATTAAAATATTACAGATAACTATAAACAGTTTTGTAGAAGTAAATGGCCATACAAATTGAATGCAAATGGCATTGAGCAATGTGCAAATACATTTTTCTTGTCTGTAATAACAACATTACATACCATGAAGAAACGTTGTATTCTATTGGATGTTATCATCAGGCAGAGAAATCATTATCAAAGCAGAAAGTGAACGCATAAATTTCCATTTCATATAATTTGACGTTTTATCACTTGATGTAACTGAAAAAATATGAACAATAGCTACAATTCTACATTATGGATATTCTTTTTTAAATATAAGAGACAATTTATGAATTGTTGTTTATATGTCAGTAGCCATGATACTTAATTGATGAATTTTAAGACAAATATAACGCTCTGATGGCTTAAATTCTTCACTATGAATGTGAAGAATGAGGTTTCAATATATATGAAACGGAAGGTTATCAGCATGCTGTACATAAATCAATGATGATTATATCTTTTAAAATGCCACGGGTGATGGGCACGGCGAGTGTTTGGTACATGACAACAGAAAATTCACATATCTTTAAGTAAAAACATTATTTTACATAAGAATTGATTTCACGTTTTATCACTTGATATATCCCGACAAATATCACTCTTGTATCGCTTCAACCCCTAACTGCTGATTTTAGCATTGGGTTTCCATTAGAATATTTCAGAAAGTATGTGAATAAATTGTGTTGATGATTGTGGCCATATTACTCAAAATTTACAGAATGACAATGGAGATGAGCAAGGCTAATGCTTGTTTACTCTATTAATACATTTTACAAACGTAGGAGAAAATCAGTTTTCTAATGGTAGATACTATTATCAGACATAGAAATATTTCTAAAAGTAAGTAGAGGAAGTATTACTTTCCAAAGCAAATAATTTAACGTTTCTTCCATATTTTTCTATCTCACATAATATGACTCTAACGTGGCTCCAAATCTTCACTTTGCATATAAATTATCCATGTCAGTGGCCATAATACTTCAAATTTTCTGAATACTTAGGGAGCCATTGGTACCTGTATTAGTTTTATAGTTAATAATCGAAGTGAAATCGTTTCTTTCTTTTAAACGTTTGATCATTTGATGTTTTTTAAAACAAAAGTACTCTACAATAGTTGTTATTGTCAACTATGGATATGGGTTCCAACAAACCATATATGAACATGTTATAAATATATGTAAGTGGCCATAATATTTTAATGTTCTGAAGATCAAGGAAATAAAAAAAGCTAGCCGTGATTGTTTCTATTTAGAAATGTTTCATACCATTGCTCTCTGGTTATTGATGCTATCATCAGACAATTCAATCTCTATCAGAACATGAGAAAAGAGCAGCTCGTTTTTCACAACTAAAACTTTGACGTTGCATCATTTGATGTATCTGAAAAATGACTATATGATAGTTCCATTGTAATATTCCTGAAACTGTATAAAGTTCTGCAAATGTTTTTTTCAAAACATTAGACATATAATATTTTCGAATTGATAATGATATCATTCAAAGAAATCTTTATCACAGCCGATAGCGAAATCATTACTTCTTATTACAAATTATTGAAGTTTATTTTTAAAGGTCAATCTTCGGATTATTAAAATGTGGTTTTGAAATTGAGTCTGTCAAAATATCGAGACGTTTTAACTATGAACTGACTATGTGGATGTGATAAGTTTGGTGTTAATATCGAGCGAGGTCTATCGGATGGTCTTAATAGCGAAACTTAACTATAATTCGACGTTTAGTCACTTGATGTATCTGAAAAATATAAGTCAACCATGGCTCCAATTCTTGAGTATAGAGATGAAGAATGGGGCTTCTATGAAAATAATACAGGTAATATATTAATATGTTGTGGAAAAGTTAATGACCATAAAAATATGAATGCCAATGAGGATGAGCAAAGCAAGTTTTTGTTTATCTCTATTAACAGCATTGAAGAAACGCTGTGTTCTAATGGATTTTATCATCAAGCAGATAAATTATTATCAGAGCAGAAAATGAAAGCATAACTTTCAATATAAAATATTTCGACGTTTTATCACTAGATCAACCTTTAAAGATATGACTCCACCATGGCCCCAATGCTACACCATGTATGTGAAATGATTGGGTTTTTATTAAAATATTACAGATGATACTTATGTGATGAATATGAAAACACGTATTGCTCTGATAGTTCCATTTCTTCACTATGGATGTGAAGTTTTAGGTTCCAATGAAAAAAAGAACATGCACCACATATGTCCATAATCATAAATACCTTTCATGAATGCCAAGGGAGATGTGCACGGCGAGTCTTTGTTACCTGTAATAAGATAATATACATATCTTGAAGTAAAAATTACTTTCCTTAAGAAATGATTTCACGTTTTATCAATCGATGTATTTGAAACAAATGTTACTCTCCTATCGTTACAACTTTTAACTACTGAGTTAAAGAATATTGTTTCAATTGAAATATTTTAAAAAGTATATAAATACGTTGTGTAGGAGACTTCGGCCATATTACTCAGAATTTACTGAATGGCAATTGAGATGTATCAGCCTAGTCTTTTTAATTGTATTAATTAAACTTACAGACCATGGAGGAAATATTTCTTCTAGTAGTAGATGCTATTATCAGGCATAGAAATTTTTCTAAAAGCAGGGAGAGGAAGTATTACTTTCCAACACAAATATTTAGACGGTTTTTCCATTTCATCTCACGTAATGCCTGTGAGGGGGAGCGGTGGTGTAGAGGTTTAGGTGTCTGCCGCTCATCCCGGAGGTTGCGGGTTCGAACCCCACCAAGGTCACGACCGTACCTCCTCATATGACACCAGTACTGGTATTTCCAGGAAGCGGACTCGAGAGTGACTCGATAAGCTACACGTTTTCTTCGCAATCGAGCTTAAATAAATTAGTATAAACTAAACTAATGCCTGTACTGTGGTTCCACCATGGATGAGAAGTATACATGTCAGTGGTTGTAATAGTTCAAATTTTCTGAATACGTAGGGAGCATATCAAGGATAACTGTTGGCCTCTATATTATCTGCAATAGTTAAAAATAAAAATGAAATCCTTTCTTTCTTTAAACTGATTTGCCGTTTTATCATTTGATGTATATGAAACAATAGGACTCTTCAATAGTTGACATTCTAAACTATGGATGTGAAGTATTGGTTTCCAACGAAAAATAAATTAACATGTTATATAAAAGTAATTGGCCATAATATATTAATGTTTTGAATATCAAGGGAATAATAAATGCTAGCCGTTATTGTCTCTACTAAGAAATATTTCAAACCTTAAATAATCGCGGTCTTGTAATTGATGCCACCATCAGGCAAATAAATCTCTATCACAACATGAAATAAAATATTTCTTTTTCCACAACTAATCATTTGACGTTTCATCATTTGTTGTATCTGATAAAATGACTCTGGATGTGAAGGTTTCCATTATAATATCACTGAAATTATATATTCTGTAGATGTCAATTTTCAACATATTCTGTCTTCGAACTGATACAGCCACCAAGCATATAACTATATATCACAGCATAAAGTGAAAGCATTACTTCTAACTACAAATTAGTAAAAAATAGTTTTAAGATCAGCCTTCCGAATATTTAAATGTGGTATTAAAACTAAATGTTAAAGCAGAAACTTTCCATAAGAAATAATTAACTGTTTTATCACTTGATGTTCCTGAAAAATTATGACTCAACTATCGCTCCAATTATACACTATGGATGTGTATTATGGGGTTTCCATTAAAATATTACAGAAGATTTATGAACTGTTGTTTATATATGTGTCGCCATAATGCTTACGTGATATATCCGAAAACATGTAACGCTCTGATCACTTCCTCACTATGGATGTGAAGTATGGGATTTCAATATGCTGTACACATATCAATGATCATAATACATTTTTTGAACGCCAAGAAAGATGACCACGCTGATTTGTTTTTACCGGTAATGAAAGATTTTCATAACTTTGAGAAATTCTGTCTACTAATTAATGAAAGCACAAACGACAGAAATCTGTATGATAGGAGGACATGAAAACATGACTTTCCATAAGAAATACTTTAGCATTTTATGACTTGATGTATTTGAGGAAATGTGACGGTGCCATCGTTACAATTCTTAACTACTTATTTAATGTATGGGGTTTCCGTTAAAATATTTCAGCAATGATAGGAAAACATTGTGTTGTTGCCTATGGCGATATTAGTCAGACATTAAAAAATGACAATAGAGATGAGCAAGGTTACCCTTTTTGGCCTCTATTAATAAACTTTACAAACCATTGAGGAAATCTGTCTTCTAATGGTCGAAGCTATTATCGGGCATAAAAATATTTCGAATAGCAGGAATAGAAAATATTACTCTCCGAAAATGTTTTTAACGTTGCGTTCAATTTTTCTATCTCATATAAACTGACTCTATCATGGCTCAAAATCGTAGCAATGGATGTGAATTATACATGTCAGTGGCCACTTATTTACATGCTATAGAAAGCACTTAGTTAAACATCCTGACCAATTTTCATTTTGATTATTTAATAAGTCCGGCTTCTCGAGTGCTAAAAGTTTTGTTTGATATGTATATAAGACAGATTGTTTGACACCATGAGACGAAGATTCAAACTTGTCCATTAAAATATTTACGAACATTCTGATCGATTGTTATGATGATTAGATAGTGGTTGTGTCCTCTAGAGCGTTCACAAGGGTTTTATTTGATTTGACCGTGTGTCCCCCGTTTTTACCTCAGGTGATCCACATTCAAAATTGATCTAGAAATAATTGTGATTAACATTCTGACCAACTTTAATAATAATTTGATAATACATGTGACATCTAGAATGTTCACAATGTTTTTATTTGATTTGACTGTATTTCGTCTTTTTTAATCCCAAGTGACTGAAATTAAATCTTCTCATTGAAGTCACTGAGGTTAACGTTCTGCCAAATTTTCTTGATGATTGGTTAGTAATTGCGGCATCTAATGTGCTAACAAAGTTATTCTGTGATTTGACGGAGGAATTCAGTTTTTTATGGTAGATGCTATTATCAGACATACATATATTTATAAATGTAGGAAGAGGAAGTATTACTTTCCAAAACAAATGATTTCATGTTCTTTCCATATTTTTCTATCTCACATAATATGACTATAACGTGGCTCCAAATGTTCACTTTGGATATGAATTACCCATGGCCAATACTTTATACGAAATAATACGAAATAGTCCTCTACAATAGTTGTTATTGTCAACTATGGATGTGAAGTATGGGGTTCCAAAGAATTATATATAAACACGTTATATATATGTAATTGGCAATACTATTTAAATGTTCTGAAGATCAAGGGAATAAAAAATGCTAGCCGTTATTGTATCTATTAAGAAATGTTTCATACCTTCAAGAATTGCTCTCTAGTTATTGATGCTATCATCAGGCAATTAAATCTCTATCAGAACATGAAATAACAGCAATTCGTTTTTCACAACTAATCATTTGACGTTGCATCATTTGAAGTATCTGAAAAATGACTATATGATAGTTCCATTGCAATACTCCTGAAACTGTATAAAGTTCTGCAAATGTTTATTTTCAAAACATTAGACATATATTATTTTCGAATTGATAATGACATCAGGCAAAGAAATCTTTTTCACAGCCGATAGCAAAATCATTACTTCTAATTACAAATTTTTGAAGTGTTTTTTTAAAGGTCAATCTTCGGATTATTAAAATGTGGTTTTGCTTTGTATGCTAGTGTGTGTTGGTAGTGTATATGTGTGTGTGTACATGATTGTGTGTGTCGTGTGTGTGTGCGTGTGCGTGTGTGTATGTGTGTTGGTGGTGTGCACTTCTGGGTGCTGTGGGGTTCGTTTTGGGGAGGCTGCGTTTTTGGTACGTGGCATTCCCTGTTTGATATTATTTTTGTTTTTTTGTAATTGAGTCTGTCAAAATATCGAGACGTTTTTACTATCAACTGACTATTTTGATGTGATAAGTTTGGTGTTAATATCGAGCGCGGTCTACCGAGTGGTCTTTATAGCGAAACTTAACTATAATTCGACGTTTAGTCACTTGATGTATCTGAAAATTTAAAGTCAACCATGGCTTCAATTCTTGAGTATAGAGATGAAGTATTGCGCTTCTATGAAAATGATGCAGATAATGTATTAATATGTTGTAGAAAAGTTAATGGCCATAAAAATGTGAATGCCAATGAGGATGAGCAAAGCAAGTTTTTGTTTATCTCTATTTACAACAATGAAGAAACGCTGTGTTCTAATGGATTTTATCATCAGGCAGATAAATCATTATCAGAGCAGAAAATGAAAGCACAACTTTCAATATAAAATATTTCGACGTTTTATCACTAGGTCAACCTGTAAAACATATGACTCCACCATGACCCCAATACTGCACTTTGGATGTGAAGTGATAGGGTTTCCATTTAAATATTACTGACAATAAAAAAATAGTTTTTGATATGTCAGTGGCTATGATACTTACGTAATGAATCTCAAAAACATGTAATGCTCTGATAGTTCTAATTCTTTACTATGGATGTAAAGTATGAGGTTTCAATGAAAATAAGAACATGCAGCACACATGTCCATGATCAAGGGAATAAGAAATACTAGCCGTTATTGTCTCTACTAAGAAATTGTTCAAACCTTAAATAAAGCGGTCTTGTAATTGATGATCCCATCAGGAAAATAAATCTCTATCACAACATGAAATAAAACATTTCTTTTTCAACAACTAAAAGCCGACAGCGAAATCATTACTTCTTATTACAAATTATTGAAGTTTATTTTTAAAGGTCAATCTTTGGATTATTAAAATGTGGTCTTGGAATCGAGTCTGTCAAAATATCGAGACGTTTTAACTATGAACTGACTATTTTCATATGATTGGTGCTAATATCGAGCGAGGTCTATCGGATGGTCTTAATAGCGAAAATTAAAGACGATCGCGGCAGATTAATTCTTGGCTATATATCAAATACTTTTATATTTTGATGCTGTTTAATTAAATGTCACAAACAATTACTTTTTAATAAGAAAACATACACAAGGATTATCTTGAGCAATAATATCACTATAACATATTTAAAACTTATAACTATAGCAAAAAAATCAGTTTTATCAAGAAAGTTTATTACCTCCCTTTAAAAGCATATAAAAAGTCAGTGTTTAGCAAAGGTTGTTTTTTAAACTGTATTAAATGCTTTCAGAAGTTTATATTTTTGTTACATATTATTTGTAAGTGTTTTACTATGCACAATTTGTCTACATAAAGTTTCATTTAGCTATCTTTATTACGTCAGTGGCAATAAACACATGGCCTCCCCCCAACACCACCCTCCCACCCGAGACCAAAGTTCATTTTTCTCAATAAAAAGGCTGGTGACCTGTCATTTTTAAATTAGTTTTCAATAAAGTGATGTTTGAACAATTCTTCTGGGAGAAATTAAGAAATTCTCATTGCTTGAACATTAAGAAAAAAACTTTGACAAGTGACTACAAATTTTACATATTTTTTTACAGAAACTAGAAATCTCAATTCATGTAGTTTCGTGAAATATAATCAATTGCTTAACATTCTAAATAAAAAGCAATGGTGAGTTGTCAAATATAGAGTTTTATTATTGATAAACACGAGATAGGGGTCCTTTTCAATGCTTTCGGGGTTATACTTCAAAAAGTGTCCATTACTTCTAAATAAGGCTGGTGACCTACCTTTTCTATTTTATACTCTGACTTAGCAGGTATTACCCTAACAACAAACGGAATTTCATAAAATTCTCATCGCTTGAAAAAAATTATGAAACTGTAGCGATCGTCTTTAACTGTAATTCGACGTTTAGTCACTTGATG